>JAWZYT010000615.1:0-2500 GCA_034508575.1 Petrolisthes manimaculis | reverse complement strand
GATAGTAAAAGGAAAGGAAAGAAAACGAAGGAAAGGAGAAAAGGGGAAGAGAGAGAGAGTGAAGGAAGGGAAAGAAAACGAAAGTGGAGAGAAAGGAAGAAATGATAAAGGGAACAGAGGTAGGGTTAAGAAATAGACAACAACAAAAAAAAAAAAAAAAAAAAACAGAAGGCAAGAGACACCGAAGAAGGGAGAGAAGGAGGAAGGGAGAGAAGGAGGAAGGGAGAGAAGGAGGAAGGGAGAGAAGGAGGAAGGGAGAGAAGGAGGAAGGGAGAGAAGGAGGAAGGGAGAGAAGGAGGAAGGGAGAGAAGGAGGAAGGGAGAGAAGGAGGAAGGGAGAGAAGGAGGAAGGGAGAGAAGGAGGAAGGGAGAGAAGGAGAAGGGAGAGAAGGAGAAGGGAGAGAAGGAGGAAGGGAGAGAAGGAGGAGGGGAATATATAGAAGTTCAATGAAAGGGAGGGAAAAAAGACAGGAAGAAAAGACAGGAAGACAACTGACAAGACAAAAATGGAAGGGAGGACAAGAGAGAGAGACACACACACACACACACACACACACACACCACGAACGTAAGATGCAGAGAAGAAAATAAATAAATGCTGATGAATAGAATAAATAGAGGAAGGGAAGTTTGTGTACATTATTTTACCCAAAACATTATTATTATTATTATTATTATTATTTTCTTACTTTCATCTTTTCACAAATATATTCTGTCTTTAATTTCTATATCTCGTTCTACCATCTATCCACAATAATAAGAAGTATATTTTATTTTAACAAACACATTATCATTTTATCCTTCATCTTTTCACTATTATATTCTTTATTTAATTTCTATGTCTCATTCAACCATCTCTTGTTTGTTTTCCACTGTTGTTATCGTTATCGTTTGTTGTTATTGTTATGAATGTGTATTACAACGTTTCTATGTATCCGTGAATAGAACAGTACCTAATCCCTCATTATCCAGAGTTTATGTGTGTGTTATGTTCAAAGCGGATTTACCGTATATACATTAATTCATGACATACAAACATTGCAATACATACACTGATTCACTACATACAAACAGTACAATATATATACTGATTCACAACATACAAACATTGCAATACATACGAACATTGCATACATACATACACTAATTCACTACATACAAACAGTACAATATATACACAACCCATATCATCAGAGAAAAACATGAAAGTACTGTCTACCCAACACATATTTTTCCTTACATCATTTCTTTTAACTTTCTCTTCACTTCCTTTCCTATACACCTCTCTACCAACCATTTACTCTTTACTTTCTTTCCTGTACACCTCTCAACCAACCATTTCCTCTTTACTTCCCCTCCTAAGCCTCTCTACCGACTGTCTCCTAACCTTCCTCAACATCTCCCCACAGTTAAAATGAACCAGAAATAATTTACATACCATCTTAAACCCTGCACACACTAACTTTTGAGGACAAAATACTCGACTTTAGTCTCACAAAAATGCTAATTCCACGGATACTTGGGAACGATATGACGGCAAGAGACATTTCCCCCATTAGACTACACGAAAGAAATGCCTCTACAAGTTTAAATTGAAGCACAAATAAGGAAGAAGGTAAGAGAAATTATTGTGTAGGTGCCTGGCTGGGTACTGAAACGCGGCGCGGAGTTCCCGTAGATTTAATTTACACTTGTGATTTACTGTAGTTGAAAAGTGGAAGTGTGGGGAAGTGGGATAAATTTCTAGAGTGTGTAATATGGGGAGACTAAGGCAGAATTTTGAAAGGCAGGGGATGGTAGGTAAGGTAATACAGTGAGAAGGAATGGTAGGTAATGTATGGTGGAAAAGTGAGAAGGATGGTACGGTAGGTAATGTATGGTGGAAGAGTGAGAAGGAATGGTGGGCATGGAAGGAGGAAGCTATGTGTGTGTTGTGTGTATAGACTCTGTATATGTGTGTGTGGGTGTATAGGCTGTGTGTGTGTATAAGCTATGAGTGTGTGTGTGTATAAGCTATGAGTGTGTGTGTATGTGTGTATGTATGTGTGTATGTATGTATGTGTGTATATATGTATGTATGTATGTATGTATGTATATATGTATGTGTGTTATTGGCTATCCCATCTTTCCTCCCCTCCCCTTACCCACCACTCCTACTAGACTCCTTTTGTTTGTAAGAGTGGCAGGGTGAATGGCAGGCAGACAGACAGGGTGGCAGAGGATGACAGGGGGGGGGGGAGGGGGGAAGGTGACTATTGATCTTACACATGACTGTTTTGTTGGTGTGGGCGTGGGTGTGGGCGTGGGTGTGGGTGTGGGCGTGGGTGGTCCATATTATATTCTTAACACTATTCTATTCACTATTCTATTTTCTCTCTCTCTCTCTCTCTCTCTCTCTCTCTCTTCCATCTATTTCACCTACCTTTTAATATTTCTTCTCTTTCTCTCTCATTCTATTTTACCTACCTTCTAATATTTCTTCTCTCTCTCTCTCTCTCTCT
>JAWZYT010000614.1:0-87264 GCA_034508575.1 Petrolisthes manimaculis | reverse complement strand
TGTAGGTCGTCACCATCCACATATTATATTCATTCAGGAAGCGTTTGTTGGCTATCATGTACCTGGGGCAGAAGCTCCATCTCTCTCGGGATATGTTTCCTATGTACATCATGTCAGAAATGGTCTTATCACCTACATTCACACTTCCATCCCCCACCAGCTACTGCGTTGTTCCACTGGAAATGATATGACTTTCCAGCTCCTTGAGGTCAATATGGGTTCTGGAAAGTTACAGCTTTGCAATGTTTACTCTGCACCAGGAAGAATCAACCTAACTGATCTTCCCCCTTATTCATTGAATGGTATGATTTACATTGGGGATTTCAATGCCCGGCACCCTGTTTTAGGTGATGTCTCTCCCACCCCTAACCGTGGTGGACTCCCTCTTCTGGACTTTATCCGCCGTCACCGTCTCACTCATTGGCCTATTGGAGGTGCCACTCACATTCGAGGAGGCACTCTAGACCATATTATTACCTCTGGCTTAGTGGCGTCGCAAGTCAAATGCTTCTCAATTCCAACCCTATTCTCAGATCATGTTGCCATTGGACTCCAGTATTCACTACCAAATAGACCAACTCTTCCTCACACTAGACTCCGTATCACCATTCCTCCCAAATATTGTCCAAACTATGTTTCTTACATTTCCAGTCTTTTGCCAAAATTTGATTTACAGTCCCCTGAAAATTTGTACTCCTCTCTGGTTGCCTCAACACATGGATTCTACGCTCAGTATGTGACACGACCACATATTAGAAAAGGTTGTAAAGCTCAGGCTTGGACTCTCGAACAGCGTATTCTTCAGGCAGAAAGGAAAGCTGTTGAAGATGGGCTTGCCTTCCAGGGGCAACCAACACCTGCTTCTCTTCTTCAATATCAAATATCCAGAGATGACCTTGTTGCCCTTCAGCAGTGTGCATTCACCGAGTCTTGGCAGAAGTATACTGATAGCATTAATCATCAGACTAGTGCTGGGTCCATGTGGCACATGATAAACAGAGTCATCAAAAGGAAACCCCCAAGTACCATACACCACAGTCCAGCCCAGTATGCTCAGGACTTGGTAAATACCTGGTCTGAGCAAGCGCAAGTACGCAATCTTCCTGCCCATATTCAGGAGGCCCTCTCTGCCCATAGGAATATCCGGTCTCTGCGTTTAATGGCTGCTTTATTAAGAGCGGATGAAGATGATGCCATACTCATCACTGGAGATGAACTGCGACGTGCTCTTGCACGGAGTAAGGCGACAGCACCTGGAGATGATGGAGTTACCTATCAAGTCCTCCGCCTACTCCTAAAAGTCCCAGGCAATCCTTTGCTGCAGCTCTACAATCTTTGCTTCCGCATGGGATGTGTGCCTCATGCCTGGACCTCTAGTACGATTGTGCCAATCCCTAAACCTGGTACAGACAAGTTCAGGCCCATTTCACTTACCTCCTGTTTTTGCAAGGTATTGGAGAGAATACTACTCACTCGTCTTATGTTCCGGTTGGAAGACCAGTTATCTCCAAGGCTGTATGGTTTTATGCCAGAGAGGAGCACACACCATTGTCTGATAGACCTATACACCCGTCTCTCCCCAGCCAGTGTGGTAGCATTTCTCGATCTCAAGAGTGCTTTTGACACTGCCAACAAAGAGATTATTCTTGACCAGCTAGTTGAATTTGGTGTACAGGGAAATCTTCTGAGGTGGATTCGAGAATATCTCCGTAACAGAATGTCTCGTGTGCTATTCCGAGGGGCTTGTAGCACATCTAAGGAGCTTGAGCTTGGTACTCCACAGGGTGGGGTTTTAAGTCCCTTCCTGTTCAACGTCCTGATGCATCGCTTGCTTGGTCTCCTTCCCAACATTCCTGGCACAACAGTCACTTGTTATGCAGACGACGTCTGTGTTCATTCCAACTCTGCTGCCAATCTTCAGCTATTTCTTCACTCATTCTTCGAATCAGCTTCCTCTTGTGGCCTCATCCTATCACCAGAGAAAAGTCGAGTATTCTCCCCTCGTGGCCCCAGAACTCTCCCAGTATTTACGGTAGGGCAAAGTATCATCCCGCCTTGTACACAGTATCTGTACCTGGGAGCACCGGTGCGGATCACTCCGGCCATACCTGCTCGGCAACGCATTCATCCCATCATCCAAGACCTTCTGCAACGGCTAGAACAGCGATTCCTTCCCTTCAAATGGCTCACTAACAGGGCTGCTGGAATCTCTATCCCTGTGGCAAGAACCATCTACATTGCCTTTATGCGATCTGTCATTGACTATCTCTCTCCCACTCTTAGTCAGCTATCTAGGACTACCTTAGTGCCATTAGACAAGTTTCAGAACAAAGTGATGCGGTACATTCTAGGAAGTTCATCATCCACCAGAATTGTGAATATGTTAACGGAACTCAATCTCCCGTCAGTTGTTGATAGAATACACACCAACGTCACCCACTTTAGTGTCAAGTGCCTTCACTCTCCCCACCTTGCTCCGTATTATGCTCATGTCCTGAGAGCCTCACTTGATCCTGCTGCACTTCACCCTCCACTTCGTCCAGGTGTCCGCACCCTTGTCAACACTGTGTGCTCCACCCTGCAGCGCCTTCACATTGATGTTCCAGTGGACGAGGTTGATCATGGGCCACCTCCATGGAGGATACCACAGCTCCAAGTCACTTTCACTCCCACCTCCAAAACTGATCTACCTTACCTCCAAAAACAGCTTGCTTTGGAACATATCACCAAACTCTCCTCCTCTGTCCCTGATGCTTGTTGTCTGTATGTGGATGGATCTGTACAACCAGATGGAAGTGCGGGATGTGCCATGTACTCGCCAGACATGGAACCGCCGGAGGGAGGCTGGGCTGGTCACAGATTACCCAACTCCTCCAGCTCCACATATTGCGAATTACAGGGACTTCTACTGGCCATTGGCCTCCTCTGTCGGCGGCGAGTGAATGGCGTAGTGATATGTGACTCGCAATCTGCACTTCAAGCCGTCTCATCCCCACAACCCATGCATCGCTCACTCATTCACCAAATCTTGCATCAGTTGGTTGCAGCCCAGGACCATTCTCTCTGCATACATTTTTTGTGGATTCCTTCTCATATTGGAATAGCTGCCAACGATAGAGTGGATCTTCTTGCCAAAAATGCCTGTGAATTGCCTCTGCCAGATGATGCTACACCCACCATCTTCAGCTACAAAAGGATCTTGCACTCTGCTGCTCTTCTTCCTACAATCCACCGCATGAATGCCGAAAGACCTCAGAGTGTATCTATTCAGCACTATGACCACTTCCGTCTCTCCCGACCAAAGTATCGCCGAAATGGTCTCATGGTCCGCAGACACAATGTTGTGTCCGCTCGACTTCGATTGGGATACCGACCCCTGTGGCAGGTGGCTGATGCAGGGGATATTCCACATTACTCATCATGTAAGCTGTGTGACACTCCTAATGCCAACCATCTTCATCATTATTGCCTTGAGTGTCCTTCGGTCAGACACTTGCTGCCCCAGGGACAGGACTTGACTGGTGTGTGTCGCTTCCTGCTTGCTGATGACAGATTGGATGTTATTCTGGTCCATTATCCAAACTTTGGTGGTTGTTGATGCTTAGGATTGATTGATATGCATACAAAGACTCTCCTGTATATTTAACTTGCATTGAAAGCCTTGAACTTTTGATTACTGTCTGTTGGCCATCATATTATGGTGATAAGACCTCATATGTTCCAGCCATTATAATATTTAAATTATAATATGTATTTAACTGGCAGATATAATAACATTATGGTGAAACAATCTCAAATGTCCCTTCCAGTATGTGATAAGTGTATGATCTCAAATGTCCCTTCCAGTATGTGATAAGTGTATGATCTCAAATGTCCCTTCCAGTATGTGATAAGTGTATGATCTCAAATGTCCCTTCCAGTATGTGATAAGTGTATGATCTCAAATGTCCCTTCCAGTATGTGATAAGTGTATGATCTCAAATGTCCCTTCCAGTATGTGATAAGTGTATGATCTCAAATGTCCCTTCCAGTATGTGATAAGTGTATGATCTCAAATGTCCCTTCCAGTATGTGATAAGTGTATGATCTCAAATGTCCCTTCCAGTATGTGATAAGTGTATGATCTCAAATGTCCCTTCCAGTATGTGATAAGTGTATGATCTCAAATGTCCCTTCCAGTATGTGATAAGTGTATGATCTCAAATGTCCCTTCCAGTATGTGATAAGTGTATGATCTCAAATGTCCCTTCCAGTATGTGATAAGTGTATGATCTCAAATGTCCCTTCCAGTATGTGATAAGTGTATGATCTCAAATGTCCCTTCCAGTATGTGATAAGTGTATGATCTCAAATGTCCCTTCCAGTATGTGATAAGTGTATGATCTCAAATGTCCCTTCCAGTATGTGATAAGTGTATGATCTCAAATGTCCCTTCCAGTATGTGATAAGTGTATGATCTCAAATGTCCCTTCCAGTATGTGATAAGTGTATGATCTCAAATGTCCCTTCCAGTATGTGATAAGTGTATGATCTCAAATGTCCCTTCCAGTATGTGATAAGTGTATGATCTCAAATGTCCCTTCCAGTATGTGATAAGTGTATGATCTCAAATGTCCCTTCCAGTATGTGATAAGTGTATGATCTCAAATGTCCCTTCCAGTATGTGATAAGTGTATGATCTCAAATGTCCCTTCCAGTATGTGATAAGTGTATGTCATTGGCAGATACTGTATAACAACATAGTCATATTTATTTCTTCCCTATAACAATGTTCCATCCAGTACTGTGTAATACTAATAATATATGCATATTGGTATGTAGGCCTATATGTATGTATGCATGTATGTATATGTGTATGTGTGTGTATGTGTATGTGTATGTGTATATGTATGTGTATGTATATATGTGTGTATATGTATGTATATGTATGTGTGTATGTATATGTATATGTATATTTTCTCACTAGCTGATATAATAATTTTGTCATCTTTATACACATAGTAATCTCCTTGTGACCTGAATACATAGTAATTTCCTTGTGATCTCAATTCATGTAATAATTTATCTGTAACAATGTCCTATTTAGTGTAATACTGTATATTAACAGCTTATTTATCTTGTTCAATATAATAATATTGTCCTTGTGATATCAATATATATATATAAATCTAACTGTAACAATGTCCAATCTAATGTAATACTGTATATTCAATCTAATGTAATACTGTATATTCAATATAATTATATTTTCCTTGTAATATCAATATATATAGAAATCTAACTGTAACAATGTCCAATCTAATGTAATACTGTATATTCAATCTAATGTAATACTGTATATTCAATATAATGTAATACTGTATATTCAATGTAATGTAATACTGTATATTCAATATAATGTAATGCTGTATATTCAATCTAATGTAATACTGTATATTCAATGTAATGTAATACTGTATATTCAATGTAATGTAATACTGTATATTCAATATAATGTAATGCTGTATATTCAATCTAATGTAATACTGTATATTCAATGTAATGTAATGCTGTATATTCAATGTAATGTAATACTGTGCATTCAATATAATGTAATGCTGTGTATTCAATATAATGTAATACTGTATATTCAATGTAATGTAATACTGTATATTCACTATAATAATATTGTCCTTGTAATATCAATATATATAGTAATCTAATTGTAACAATGTCCAATCTAGTGTAACACTGTACTGTACAGTATATTATAAACTTGTTTCACTGGTCCAATATAATAATATTGTTGTCTTTATACGAATAGTATTTTCCTTGTGGTCTCAATTCATATAGTAATTTCCCTGTAACCATATCTTGTGTAGTGCAATACTGTATGTACATTATAAGTTTATTTCTCTAGTTCAGTATAGTAATTTTGTCATCTTTATACATATAGTAATTTCCCTGTAAGAATTTACTATTTACTGCAACACTGTATATTATAAGCCTACCTCTCTAGTTCATTATTATATAAGTTTGTCATCTTTATACATGTAATTTGATATAATATGTACAATGTTTGCCGCTCATGCTTGAGCGTAATAAATTAATCAAAACAAATCTCTCTCTCTCTCTCTCTCTCTCTCTCTCTCTCTCTCTCTCTCTCTCTCTCTCTCTCTCTCTCTCTCTCTCTCTCTCTCTCTCTCTCTCTCTCTATATATATATATATATATATATATATATATATATATATATATATATATATATATATATATATATATATATATATTTATAATTATACTTTCTTCTTTTACAGTATTTATGGCCAACTAGTCAACACTGAGCTGAACAACCTCTCCCATTTTATTACAACACAGGTAAGCATTGTTCAATTGTATTGTATTATTCAAAGATGCTTGGTGGCTGGACTAGCATTCTATTTCATTCATATAAATCAATATTCTGTGCCCAGCCAATTTATTGCAGTGTTAAAATACTTGATTGCTTTGGCGCTTAGTATTTAATCATTTATTCATTCCACCTCACCCATGAAACTGTCATAAAGAATGCCAGTTCCCTTCAATATGGTTCAGCTGAGTAGGTGTCTTCAGAGCTGATCACACCTGATTTTGATGGACTGATGGTCCGCAGATTTCTTGGTTAAAACTGTAGATAAAGTGTAACTCTGAGGATTAGATGTTGATGAACAGAGCTCTTAACTCTTGCATGATATATCTCACTTCTGGCATTACTCAGTAAATCCTGAGGATAATAAACATTCCACTTTTTAATACACAACACTGGATTTTGACCAACAGGACACTCGATCGGATAGATAAAGTTATCAAAACAAAAGACCACATAACAGATATAATTGGAGCACAAGCGATGATAAGGTATCCTCAAATCGTCAAGGTGGTGGTAGCTGGTTTTCTGACTGGAAGCAGAAATATACAGATTATACTCGTCTATCATACTATAAAGATGATAATCGGTGTGACACGCAAATGACTCTGTGTTCGTGATAATCAGGCTGCTATATATACCAGGAGGAGCTGTGTGGAGGACGAGAATCGGGTTGTGAAGGGCCTGGTGTCCCAGTGTGTTCCGTCTTTGTTAACCCCTGCAGACCGGGAGGGGGGGTCCCTGCCTCCACATTTCTACCCTGCCGCTAGCGTCAAAATTCCTCGATTTGCCCTATATTCACAACGCTCACACTCCTAACCTATATAGTGTACTGACTTCAAAATTGTTCCATCCTTACCTTCAACTCTTCCTCTTTCCAATTGTACCATCGGGAGGGCTGTACGATGAATAGTTGTGGAGATAGGGCGAGTTTAAGTAGACCATGTCTGCGCGGGAATCTGCAGTATGTCTGTCTGTACGCGCGGGATAGAGTCGACCACGGCTTAGTGTACAGTTTCCCGCGTAACTCCATTGTCAACTCACTCGTATTACTACTATTATGTATCGTATGTCATGATTTCAACACTAAAAATAGTATGAACACTTGTAGGAATATATCATCGTGTAACTGTCACTTAGAAAATGATAAACAAACCGACTTGTACCGTAGGAAACACGTATATTTACTATCAATTGTGCCTGTATGGGTGTGTTTTGTGGTGTTATTTTCTTATTACTACCCCATTATATATCGTGTGTCATGATCTATACACTAAATAATAATTTGTAACCTTGTAGGAATATCATGGTGTCACTCACGTACATATATTCACTACGGTATTGTATTACGATCGTTAGAGCACACACTGCAACTCAGGCGCTGATTGGCTCAGACACCCAGCTCGAGCTCTGATTGGCTCTAATTTTCCCTATGAAGTATACTCTTCCAGACTTGACTAAAATGCGCCCCGGTTGAGGCAGTTATGCATAGCAAGAGAGAAGCGAAATCTATGAGAACCAGCCCAACACGACACCCTGTCGAGGGCAAGCTGCAAACGCCATTCCGCCAGTAACATATGAGAAGCAGCACACCAGACCACTAGGTCGTTAACGTATATCGAGTTGGCTATACCATCCGGAAGGGATGAGGCAATGGCGTTAATTGTCACTGCAAACAACGAGACGCTTAGGATGCTTCCCTGGAGGATGCCTTCCTGATGTGCTGCGGGTGCAGAGAGGACTGTACCAACCCTTTCACAAATAACTAAGACCAATGAGAAACTCCTTAGGAAAGCGCGGAAGGCGACCCCTCAGGCCATAGGCATGGATTTTTTGTAGGGTGCCATATTGCCATTTGGTGTCATAGGAATTTTCTAAATCGAAGAATACACAGACCTGGTTTTGATATCATGCAAAAGCTTCACATGCCGCAGCTTTTAACTTGACCAGAGAATGTAGTGGAACGGTGATAACGAAAGCCAGACTGGGATGGAGACAGAAAACCACTCTGTTCCAGGAAGTACACCAGAGTGACATTCAACATATTTTCAAATAGTTTGCAGAGACAGGAGTTCAAGTTAATTGGTCGGAATTTGAGGACAACACTAGAGTCCTTGCCTGGCTTGGGTAAAGGAAGGATGCTAGCAACCCTCCACCCAGTGGGAAAGACAGATTCTGTTATATAAAGCTAGAAGAAATGAGATCGCCTTCTCACGGGATGTTGTCTGTCTCAGGAGAAGTTTCGCCTCATAGAGAGTGAGAGAGAGGGAACAGAGTGCAGGTCTCTCAGTGTAAATAATATTTGTAACTTTCATTCTTGTTCCCCGAGAAATCCAGGACACTGCGCCGCTGGGCTTCCAAATCATGACTGACAGCCAGAGATCGAGAGTCAGCAGGAGAATAATGCAAATATCTCTGCTATGGTGTTGGCTACTGTTAAGCCATCCATGATCTTAACTCCATAGACCTTAGGGACAAGTGGAGGACGAGAAGAAAACTTCCCCACAATCCTATGGACCCTCCTGAACACTTACATGAGCAGAGATTTAGTAATAATTGATGGCACATAGGCCTGTCGGAAGTCTTTTAAAAGAATAGAATCCAAACGATTGCGATGAAGGTGAGAGAAAGTAGTGCCCTTGGTGACCACCAAGAAACAGGACGTTTGAGAAAGTGGATAAAAGTTTTAGGGACAGTGTTGAGAGCAGCAGAATTGAACATAATAGTGAGATAAGTCGCATTCTCATCAGAACTTAACAATTCTGCAACAGAGACCGGAGCAGTAAGCTCTGTAAAAAACTGCCAGTCAGCATTATACCACTACGACCAGAGAGTGACGTCTCAAGGGCCTGGTCGACCACAGCTCGAGGAAGATTGATTGATGGATATTAGGTGCCGCAACATCGACGTCCTATAGCACCAGAAAAAGGTGATAGAGAGGTGTGACGGCAAGCAGGAAGGAAATAAAACCAAAAGAGTGTGTGTGTGTGTGTGTGTGTGTGTGTGTGTGTGTGTGTGAGTGTGTGTGTGTGTGTGTGTGTGTGTGTGTGTGTATCCCCCCTAATACAGTACCAGCAAGAGTGCTCAGAACAATAGGACTCTATTATTGTCTTTCTACTACTATTACAGTAACATTCAACTATAATTTCACAATATTCGTAATATTTCATTCGAAAGCATTGCAGAACTATTGAACGAGATTGTCTTCACCATTTAAATTTAGAGAGTTATATACGAATATATACATTGGATAACTACTGATTCCTCTAATCTGTCCTAGTAAAAAAATCACCTCAGTATACGAGTACGGAATTTGACGGAATCAATAGTTATTTAAATCTCCAAAATGAAACTACCCTTCCCTCTGTCAACGGAGTTTTTTTTCTTTCTCTCCAGCTGTACGTCAACTTCCAGTTCCTACTCTTTATCAACATGACAATCGAGCAGGCTGTTCTGGAGCTCAATGGGACCTACACTATGGAAGGCAATGCTCTTGGTCTTCCAGTCACAGGAGATGGCAACTTTCGGTGAGAGATTATTAAGG
The DNA here is from genome assembly GCA_034508575.1 of Petrolisthes manimaculis. NCBI lineage: Eukaryota > Metazoa > Arthropoda > Malacostraca > Decapoda > Porcellanidae > Petrolisthes > Petrolisthes manimaculis. The sequence continues at coordinate 77,336 of JAWZYT010000614.1, read as the reverse complement.
AACAACTCCGTAGAAAGAGGAGCCTTTATTGAAGACGTGTCTCTACTGCTTTGTGTGGTCATAGGCACTTCCTTACAGCAGTCTGTGCCTTAACCATTTTGTCAGCATATTTTAGTTGGGTTTGTGAGAGACTCTGTATTGTATAAACCTGACCTCTCATATGAATGTCAGATACCAACAGGTCGGGAAACTCGTATTAAAGTCTAGATAACAACGTGTTGGGTCACACACATACAAAAATATGAGTATCTAATTGCCTCCTGCACTGACTTCTTAACATACTCTCGAACTAATATTTGTTTTCTTATGATGGACTCCCGGTGGGAACATGCCACTGATATTTGCATAAAAATACGGAATAGATTAGATATCAAATATGACTTTTCATAGTTATTCAAAAAGAACATTCACAGCTTCCATTCTCAGTCTCTCAAAACATACATTTAAAGCACGGCTACAACATAATGTTACATTGATCATTTATACAAAGCACAGTTACAATTTTTTTTGTAAATTTCCATTAGCCGCCCATAGCCAGAAAAAGATTGAGAATTATTATTATAGATTGGTATAATACAGAACATAATCATACTCAATTGCTTTTTATATTTTGTACTGAGAAAAGTGAGGACCAATGGCAAACAACCTACTCACTGCCTGAAATATAGGAGTGCAAGAGGTGTAATATCTAATTTTGTTCGAGGTAGATAGATTGATTAATTGACTGATGATGCAAAGGCAGCTGACGGCGGATCACACAGGGTCATGTATTGCCAAACGTAATATCAAATGTCTAAGATTTTTATAATATGGTCATTTATATAATTTATTAGATATATACATATATAAACATGATTCACTCCCCCAAAAGGAACAGCAGTATGATTAAAAGGATATTTAACTCAAATAGCTTGATGCCTGTAAAAATGCCAGAGTTCCACCAATCCCCGAACACGGTGGATATGAACCATCTATCTCCCTGAGGGTAGAACACTCAACCAGCTGGATAGTCAGTGTGACCAAACTATCACCACATGAAGGAGATGGGGGAGGGGGGGGGGGGTCGACTTATCCATTACAAAACCGTGGGAGAACTTGGTGTGGCCATCTCTGTTTGGTGTAGGAAAATAGGCTCAATTTATGTTGCGCATTTTACTTGATCCCACCGCATCCTATCGTTCTTGCCTACAACGTTGGGCACAAGCCAAATACCCACCCTTGGATTTTTGTGGGAATACACAGAGAGGGAAAATGCAGAGTAAGCAGACTATCTTATCGAACCCTATAGCCAAAGGGCTTTGACAATAATGGACGAGATTCAAATCTTATCATCCTGAATACCTGCATAGTGAACGGACTCAAATTTATCGCAGATGATGAAACTTCACAACCATAATTGAAAGGATTAGTGACTTATACAAAAGTTTGAGGGTGTTTCGGTCAGTTCCCCAAGATCTATGTAATAGAACCCTGAAAGCAACAATACCAATATACCATTAGTGTACGGAACACATGGGAGGTGACAGCAACAGTAGTCATCCACGCTTTATGGGTTAAAATTAATGCCTGATAGTAATGATTTACTAATGAAGCAGGGTCTTTCCTCGACACATTTGCAAAATTGCTCGCAACTGTATCCGCTACTTCCTTGGAATCAGCCACAGTTGTCCCTAGATTAGATAAGACTGAAGAAGACGGGACCGAAAATTTCTTCTTCATAAGGAGAGGTGTTTTAGTTGTAATTAGAGACATACATTATAGGCCTTTCAAGATGTCCGACGTACCTCTTGTAAAACTTGTCTAGCCCGAGCCCGTGCCCGTTGTTGGGTTCCCATAATTGTGATGAGGATGAGAGAAAATATCACGCTTATTCCGCACAGCAGTGGTGCAGACTGGTGACCAACAAGGGAAATGACATTTGGGAAAGTGGCCAGAAGTTTCAGGGACAGAGTTGAGAGCAGTAGAGTAAAGCATATCGGTGAAAATGGTCACAGCTTCATCAGAGTTACTAAAATCTGCAACAGAAAAGACAGAAGTAAGTTCTTTAAAAAGCTGCCAGTCAGCCTTCGCTAATCTCCACCGAGGAAGACGAGACTGGTGTTCATACCTTTTATAATCTAGGTGTATACGGATGTGGTCAATACCATATACATCGGGCAACACATTCCAAACAAAAATTAAGAGTGCACTGGGTGAGCAGAGGGAAATGTCAATGGCTGTAAAAATCTTAGTAGGACTATGGAAATGAGTCACATTTTCCGTATCTAAAACCCCTAATCCCTCATCCTCAATAAAAAGAAACCAATAAAACACCCCTGTGATTAACGGTACTGTCACCCCACAGAGGAGGACGACCATTATAATTACCCAATAAAATAAAGGGAGGGAGAAGGTCTCTTGCGAGACAGAAGAGATCACCCCTCTCATCAGTAACACTGGGAGGAAGGTATATATAGGCTGCAGACCATGTAGGGGGTAGTCCATAAAAACCTTAAAGACAACAGTCTGGAGCAGAATGTGAAGCTCCAGCTTCTTGCATTGAATATCGCGACGTAATAGGATGACAAAGTTAGCATGATTGTGGGGGTGGACTGAGTTTATAATGTAACTTTATAATAATTTATCAAAAGCTTACCTTACTGGTTAATATATATCTCGTTGGTTGGCTCCAGCGAGTTAAACCAGAGTTATAATTCCCTGTATCCATCCCTCAACACAATAAAATTTATTTCTGGGTTTCGTCCTGCTATATATGTATTGATTATAGAGCATGCAATAATGGTGAATCACAAACAACCAATGGCAATTTTCTCTATTTATTAAAATAAATTCCAGGCCAACAATGAATAGTTAAATTCAATAAAAAAAAATCACACACACACACTTCCGTTCACAGTAACTAACTATCTATTACTTATTCTTCCGTCGCTTCTCCACACGTGCTTCACTCAGTCGCTCGTAGTACACGTGGTAACAGAGTAATATTACGTTACTTTAATATAAATATCACGGGCTAGCACTTCACCCTCGCACACGACGACAGACGATAATTACGTTATTGTAATATTAATGGAGAAATCAAGCAACCCAGCTGGTAATATTTCAATGCCAATAATCACACTCGTTTTCACTGTCCCTTGTACACACACACTCGTAATTTCCTGGCCAGCCCTCTTCCTCACCCTCAATGACACCTAACTAATTCTCGTCAAGCGAATCCCACCTAACGGGAACCGCCTTGCCGAGGTGGGGGGGCTTCTGTGTCTCTGTAACCTGGCGAGCTAGACAAGAGGGGGCTCCGGCCCCTGCTCTGCCCCGATATCGGGGAGAGAGGGCTTCCCATGCTAGGAAGGTCGCCAGTGAGAGACCAGACTAAATAGTTCCCATCTTTCAGTTCTTCAACTGTCCCTCTTTTCATTTTATTTCCTTCCTGCTTGCTGTCACACCTCTCTATCACCTTTTTCTGGTGCTATAGGACCTCGATGTTAAGGTGCCTAATATCCATCAATCAATCAATTGTCAAGCGAATGAATAGTGAGTTATTAACAATAAGCCTTGTGAAAAGTAATTAAACAAATTCGACGTTACGTTTTAACAGTAGGCCTCCAGGCAAGCAGGAGGGCTGGGTACGAGGTGTTCGTCCTAGTAGAGTGTGCTTACCAACTGACAGTATTCCTTCAAAATCAAGGTGTGGGTGGTTGGAAATTAATTACCCTTCTGACTCCTCCCCATTCTACCTTTTTTCTACCTGGCCCCAATTGTTTGTCCTTCCTCTCCTTCTTCACGTGTTCGTATAGCCTAGTCCTTGACTACGTTTACATATGGTCACTCACACTTTAGTTATACATGAAAATCACCTTTTCCCATAACATGCAACTGCTTGCAAATGATTCCCTTCCCCTTCAAAATCAATTTTAATAGGTAATAGATGCCCATTAGCATAATTATTAATGCAAAAATATAACCAGAGTAGTGAAACACAGAATGGAGTGAGTGGGTACTTGACTGTGTGCTGACCTCACCTCACCTGACATGACCCTACCTTCTACCTGGGGATTAAAGCCCGCACCTCTATTCACATTCCTGGCTGTGGAAAATTCCCCTGTTCTATGCCTTCTAGAACACTCCCCACAAGTGGTATCCCTTTGATAATATATATATAAATATATAGCATTCTACTACTTACGTACGTTACGTTATGGTCACGGATCGATCCGTGGCAATGATGACCCAGGCCTTCAATTGGTATTGGTATAATATGCAGAGTATATAGAACGATTGGCAAGAATAGAGTCTCCAATATTTTCTCTTGGAGACAAACACACACAGGGGAGAAACTAGAGAGAAGAACACGCACTTCCGCACAATTCCACTAAAGCATTGAGCAGTGAAACTCTAAAACATATATTAGGAAAGCCTCACAGAGGGACCTCCCACTACCACCATGTCCAGAGGTCTTATTCAATTGACAAGCTTCCTCTAATTCTGGGCAACTAGCAGAAGAGCAAACCCGAAGGGTAATGCTCGCGGCAGCAATTGGGACCCATACATGAATCTTTCAAGTACCTGATATGTTTGGAGAAGGTAAAAGGAGAGGAGCAGGGAGATTCCTTGAAACAAGCGCATTTGAATTGTCATGTACAGTAGTTGTATTATGGACTCAGGCAGAGGCATCATCATCCATAACGCAGGTGGAAGGATCACTCTGCTACTCGAGCGAAAGAGAAACCATTATATTGTGAAGTCACAACGACCGAGGGATCTACATTCATTTCACGCCATCCTGATGGTTCCAAATGATGTTTTCGAAGGGGGAACATCTGTTGAATAAAGAGACTCGTTAGACCCAAGAGTACGCTTTTGATGGGATTGAGAGGATAATATGGATAAGTCTACAACAGAGACGGTTGTAGTGCTAGGATGAACGTCCATGGTGTTAAGTTACTCAGAAGAAAAACGAAGACGCCTCTGTTTCAATTTAGTGACTTTGTTTTCCTTTTTGGAGTGTGAGTGGTGTAACAAACCTTTTTGGGGTTTATCAACAATTATTTATTTTACGTGGGGCCCTTCGATATATATGCATTATAATTCCCACGTACTCACCTTCTCTCACGAGTTAGCTAGGTTTAAAGATAGAACTCTCCCTTTTCACTGGGTTTTTATTTGGTAACAAAGGGTAAGTAATAATATAATTATAATATTTATAATATTATTTTCCACAGGTTATAATTCGTATATCAACTTTATAGTTAACCTGGAAAGTAACTTGGAATATCTCACAACAGGAAAGCTAACCTGGAACATTACATAACTTCGTAATTACATTACAAAATAAAGTAGTGACATCTTCTATCCAATAGTAAAGATGTCACTAAACATAATGACAATAGTAAGGATGTGTAGCAGAGATAATCATCTCCCACTTCATAGTGAAGATGTTGAGATGTGTATTGGTTAGTTTGCACCAACACATCTCCCGCACCAGTGTGTGGTGGGTAGTTAAGATGTGTGTTGGGTAGTTAAGATGTGTGGTGGGTAGTTAAGATGTGTGTTAGTTTGTCTGTTTGCACCAACACATCTGCCGCACCAGTATGTGGTGGGTAGTTAAGATGTGTGGTGGGTAGTTGAGATGTCACACCATAGTGAAGATAATCATCTTCCACTGAATCTTGAAGATGTTAACGTTTACCTCTACTGAATATAAAGGACGATGTGACATAATATGGGTAGTGAAGATGTCATCTTCCACTTATCAATGCTTCACATTGACTAATAAGTCACGATTCAATTTTTGACTCGTGACAAGTGGTACCCTGAACCTCTACTACATTACTATCTTTTGTTAAAGTCTGAGAATTATAACAGGGGAAGGGTCACCAAACTGAGTATCTGATATAGTTTCCACTGGCACTGTTGCCAACCTTGGGAATTTTCCCCAGATTAGGGAATTCAAGGCCCAAATGGGGAAAATATCTCAATATGGGGAATTGGGGGGCAATCCGCTGTCAGTCTTGTTGACTTTGTGGTCAACTTGATTATGTTTGTCACTCTTCCTACGTGTCAGACAGACGGCAGGAGACAGCAGCCTCAAGTGACATAGATCATACAGTTTTCCTTTGATGCTGTATCCTTTTCACAACAGTTGTGACTTTATAAGGAAAACTGCTGTTGAAAATGTACAGTACAAAGATCCATCCAAATTTGTTCCTCTTCATAGAATTTATTTGGGTACCTAAGTTGCTGCAAAAGTTGGAAATAACACCCATGGATTATCAAAGCCTGAGCTAGAAGCTTTTCAGAAACGTTGTTTAGATTTCTTGATTGAGAGTGTACAGCTCCGGACAGATCAATGGTCCACACCATATCCATCTGTGTCTAGGTTTGGGCCTCATCGGATCTGGCAACAGTTGCGGTGGAGGGAGGGGGGGATGTTAGTGGGAGAGGAGGAGAGAAATGTGGGCGGGGCTATAGGAGGGTAACGAATTATCAGGTAGAGAAGACGGTGTGTCAGGAGGAAGGAATGAATAATATCGAATCACCAATAGTTTAAGCTAGGTTCATCAAACTTTTTCAGTCGTGACTCAGTCGTTTTTATATGATATTCTCGCGACCCAAACAGAAAGATCTGTTACAAATGACCAGAATTATCAACCTAAGAAAATACAAGGCAAGAAAATGAAATGCAACAATTATGATTAAAACGCATTTTAACCAAAATTATTTACAGAATTATAAACACTGCGGCCACTGCCTCACCTACCCCTCTCTCTCTCTCTCTCTCTCTCTCTCTCTCTCTCTCTCTCTCTGAAGAAGGCTAATATTTGTGCAATAATTTTGTTTTATTGATAATTATTAAATATATGAATATTCGATTATAAAAATATGTTAGGTGGATTCATGTATGAACTTCATATATATTTAACTAGCAGGGATACCCGACGTTGTCCGGGGATCTATCTATCTCTATCTATCTATCTATCTATCTATCTATCTATCTATCTATATCTATCTATCTATGTCTATCTATATCTATCTATATTTATCTATCTATAACTATCTATATCTATCAATATCTATCTATATCTATCTATATCTATCTATCTATCTATCTATATTTATCTATCTATCTATCTATCTATCTCTATCTATCTATCTATCTATCTATCTATCTATCTATCTATCTATCTATCTATCTATCTATCTATCTATCTATCTATCTATCTCTATCTATCTATCTATCTCTATCTATCTATCTATCTATCTATCTATCTATCTATCTATCTATCTATCTGTCTGTCTGTCTGTCTGTCTGTCTGTCTGTCTGTGTCTCTGTCTGTCTGTCTGTGTCTGTCTGTCCGTGTCTCTGTCTGTCTGTGTCTCTGTCTGTCTGTCTATATGTCTGTCTGTCTGTGTCTGTGTCTCTGTCTGTCTGTCTCTCTAAGAACATGATTACATTTACATAGAGAGAGTATGTGGTTTTTCTAGCAATTTTCTTTGATTGTTTAAGGAGATACTATTTTTTTTTTTTTTTTTTTGAAGAATTTGATGCTCTTGTTATAAGCTTTTGCCTACACCTAGAAGGCTACCGTTTTCAGTTCCTGGTGTTTAAATTCAAGCTCTTTCATTTTGTAAAAAAAATGTATGTAAAAATTATTACTCTAGGTGATACGATGCGGCTATGCATAGCGGCTAAACAGACAGACAGACAGACAGACCCACAGACAGAGTGTTTTATATATTAGATGTCACGAACATTATTATTCTATTTTATTCATGCGTTATTTTTTGTGAGTTTTGAGGAATTCGGGACCCGTAGTTTGAAGAACCCAGGTTTAGAGAAGTGCATAGTGCATTAACGTAGGTGGATATAGGAGAGAAGAAATGTGATGATTTGAGGCGAGGGCTCCCGCCGCGAGAGGGATGTAAGCGACAAATTTGAAAAAATTGAGTTAGGCACGGATCCGGTTGCTAAAAGGGCATAAAATTCATGTGGAAGTGGTGTCATAGGCAAAATCGACCATCTGGATGGGTACAACAAGGCCTAAAGTTCACTCATTGTTAAGTTCTCGCTCCGCCGCCAGACAGAGCTATCTCCAGAGGCGACGAGGCAGCGCGGGCACCAATCAGCGCGGAGTATAGGGAGCGGCCATAGCTCTAGCCAATGAGCGCGCGTCCTCCCGCCAGCTGATGATCCTCACGTGCGAGTTAAAGTCCAATGTTTTCGTTCGTGATTCCATCAATTTCCCTATATTAATGGATTAATTATTGCAAACCAATATTGAAAACAATAAGGAATAGACACTAATACACTTGTAAGAGATAAATACATCAATGTCAATGCATATTAGTTATAAAAAAAGACTAAAAGTCAGATTTTCCTATAGTGATCGAATCTTTAAGAAACATTGACTATGAATTCTGAGGAATTCTGAGGAACTGGTTGAACAATGCTGGCGGGAAAGCAGCTGCACATATACACCGCTTCAGACAAGCGTCACTTTTTCTCCCATTCACGCCTTTCACGCCCATCCAATTCTGCCACCATGTCTTCCACACGCCGCCACACGCACAAAACTTGATATTAAGGAATATAAATTACATGGCCAAAAAGAAGAAGGATAGGCGATTCCTATGGTATATAATAGATCTCCCTTCTGACCGTTTTCAATGGTGTAATCATAAGGAAACTTTGAGCGCGTTTTTCTCAAAACTAGTCGGGTGGCGCTTACAGCCCTCTCGCGGCGGGAGCCTCATCTGTTATATTATATCCTTTAAATAAAGGCAGTGTATTTTGTTCACCATCGTAGTGGGATAGACTGCTGATTATATATTATCATTTGGATATTAGACAGCTAACCCTGTATTCCTTTTATCTTTCGTGCTTGCCCCGTAGGGGGTATTGCCTGTAATGATGTGGGCAATACCTTAAGGGTTTTGGCGCCCCTTCGGCCCCAGCCACTAGCTTACATTTTTTCAACTGTCCTTCCGTTCTTCCTATTTCCTTCTTACTTGCTGTCACACCTCTCTATCACCTTTTCCTCATGATATTTGACCTCGCTGTTGCGCCACTTAATATCAATCTAATCCCTCGTGCTTGTAGTCCAGCCTATTTATCACCTTCTCCCAAGCACAGCTGTTTGTTTATTGTTGTTCTTTCGGTAGAAGACGTTTTAATTTTCTAACTTTTTTAATAATCATATTCGTCAACAAATTCATTAAACTATTTACCAAGATTTTTTCTTTTAAATATGCATTTCCTTAAAAATAATCGAATTTAAACTTGAATGGCGTTTTCAACAAACTTGGTAAAATTTTATTAATAGGCTATAATTATATATTACAGTATCTCTCACATAACTGGCAACCTTACACATCCTCCCTAATGTCTTATCCCTCTTTCACTTGCCCTTCCCTCCTTTCTTACCGTTTATCTTTTCTTTCTCATATTTTTAATCTTCTCATTCGTTCTTATCATAGTCCAATTATATAATTCGAAAAACTGCACCAGAAAACGGTGATAGAGAAGTGAGACAGCAAACTGAAAGGAAATAGAAAGAAAAGAGGGATAGTTGAAGAACTAAAACCTAGTGACTGGGGCCGAAGGGGCGCCAAAACCTTTAAAATATTGCCCACATCACTAATGCAGGCAATACCCTCCTACGGGGTCAATATGTAGAGAAATTAGAAAACAACTAGAGATTTATGGGGAAAGATATATAAATATTTAGAACTAGCTGGCTCCGCCGCCCGAAGAGCGGCTAGCTCCTGCGGAGGGCTGGCGGCCTGCGGCCGCCCTTCCACCGCCCGGAGACTATACGTAAGAAACTTATTTGTTTCTTGGCATAGACAGGAGGAATCAGGGGTGGTACTTATAAAGAATTTAAGATTTTATCATAAACTTCGTCATAGTTAAGATGAACACATAACTTTTATGTCTTCGTCCTAATGCGAGACTTAGCTGGGTGAGAATCATAGATGATTGAAACAGTTATCTGCTAAATTCATAGACGATTGAAACAGTTATCTGCTAAATGTAGTAAGATTTTTTTTGTAATATTTTTATAATTTAAGAATATAAAGAAAGGAAAATAGTGAAAATAAATTTTAAAATAATGAAGCGCATATTAATATACTTTTTTTTATATGCAAATTATGCAATGCATAGAATAATGCAAAAACATTGTGTGTAACTAATATTTATGGATACCGACTTGCGACTTCTACGTTCTACCGCCCGAGGCCTAGTATCGTTTTCGGACCAAAGATGCCTCATTTATTTCATCTTAATAAGCTTTATTATTATAGCAATATATATGTGATGTTCTATAACGTACATTGAATCATATTTTCAATGCAGAGGGATAATACCAGGCCTGTATAATAAGAAAATCCGTGAAATGTAGATAAATGCTACGACTAAGCCTAGTACAATGTATTATTTTCGGACCAAAGAGGCCTTATTTATTTCATCTTAATGAATTTTGTCATTATTGCAATATTATGTGATGTTCTATAACGTACATTGAATCATATTTTCAATGCAAAATGATAATACCAGGCCTGTATAAGAAGAAAATCCGTGAAATATAGGGAAATGCTAATAAGACTTGCAAGTAACATGTCAGGAGTTTACCAAACCTCCAAACGATATTAATCATATTTCGTCGAATATTATTTATTGGGGCCTGGTATTATCATTCTGTATTGAAAATATGAGTCAATGTACGTTATAGAACATCACATAAATATTGCAATCATGACAAAATTCATTAAGATGAAATAAATAAGGCCTCTTTGGTCCGAAAATAATACATTATACTAGGCGTAGTCGTAGCATTTATCTACATTTCACGGATTTTCTTATTATACAGGCCTGGTATTATCCCTCTAATATTCTTGGCCTATTTCTATATATAATTTCATTACCTCTGTACTCGGTCACTCGATTTACTACTTTATTTATGCCTTGGTTGTGAGTGGAGGAGACTATTTTCATGATTTATATGGAATCCACACACTTTTGGTTGCTTATGTCAAAATCTTAAGCCCGTAGGATATACCCAGACCCAATCCTAGCTAAGACGAAATTTATGACGAGACATAAGGACTTATGTCTAATTCTTAGGGATTTATGACGAATATCCGCCATTTTGAGGCTTAGGTCAGAATCATAGTGCTATGACGAAGACTTAGTGCTTTATAAGTACCACCCCAGAAGCTTCCAATTTTCTTACACGGTCACAGAGTTCTAAATAAACGAAGGATATTATAATACAACACTGATATGTAACAAATGCAAACTCCACTACCACCACTACTACATCAACCACTACCACCTCCACTACTACATCAACCACTACCACCTCCACTACTACATCAACCACTACCACCACTACTACATCAACCACTACCACCTCCACTACTACATCAACCACTACCACCTCCACTACTACATCAACCACTACCACCTCCACTACTACATCAACCACTACCACCACTACTACATCAACCACTACCACCTCCACTACTACATCAACCACTACCACCTCCACTACTACATCAACCACCACCACCACTACTACATCAACCACTACCACCTCCACTACTACATCAACCACCACCACCACTACTACATCAACCACTACCACCTCCACTACTACCACCACCACCTATTCCCGCATCCCCCAACCCCCCCACCCCAAGCCTTACCTTACCTAGTGTGTCTGTCTGTGTATGTGTGAGTGTATGTGTGTGTGTGTGTACGGTGTGTGTGTGCGTGAATGTACTGTATATGTGTGTGTACCCTAGTGTGTGTTGTTACGATAGGGGGGTGCGGGAGTAGGGGAACAGGCTTGGGGGGGTATAGAGGGGTGCGGGAATATGGGGAATGCTTGGGGTATGTGGCGGTAGGGGACAGGCTTTTTACCCCCCCCCCCCCCCCCCCAGCCTGTCTCCTATTCCAGCACCCACCAAACCCCCCCACCCCAAGCCTGTCCCCTATTCCCGCATATATAGTCTATCTCTCTCACATACAGTCTCTCTCTCTCTCTCTATCTCTCACACACAGTCTCTCTCTATCTCTCTCTCACAGTCTAGCTATCTATCTATCTCTATCTCTCACACACACTATATCTATTTTTCACTCTTTCTCACACACACAAACACACACATTCACACACTATCTCTCTCACACACAAATGTAACCAAACCCAGTATTACCTCTCTCTCACACACACACACTCTCTCTCTCTCTACCTGAAATTAAAGATAGAGAGAGAGAGCCTGTGGGAGAGAGAGAGTTTGTGCGTGTCACTAATCCAGGGGTTCGAATCCCTCCTAAAACATTTTTTGAAAAACATGAAAAACATTTTTTTTATAGGTCCAAAACACTCCTCAGGTTATAGCAATCAAATTCATGTAAACATTTTCACTCTAGGACCAAGGATCATGGCGTGCATAGCGGACATACACACAGAGACACACACACACAGACAGAATTTCGGCTTTATGTATACAGATAAGTGTTGGCGGCAGATACACATTATTGACGAGATTATCCCAGCCACAGCATTTCGCCTTCATAAAACTGAAGGACTATAGGTTTCAGGCATTGCCATTTGCCAGTCTGTTGCTAGTCAAAATGATAACTTGTTAAAGCCATTTGAAGAAAAGAGAAATATATTATATCTTTCTTTTTAAGTTACTTATAAGTATTTTTTATTACAATCTGTTTCGATGTACATTATCTTACTTTTATCTAGTTCCAGCATTACTGCACAGATCACCTTATGACACAATAATGACCACAAGGACAGTAATGGTGATCAACGTGATGCTCATGTATCTCTCTATAGGTTACTGAACACAGTGTTTTAAAATCAACTTAATAATTATGTTCTCAGTATCACAATGATAGGCAAAAATAATGAAAACAATATAAAGAAATGATCTGTTATTATAGGACAAATATTCAACTGCCTTGGTGAGGATGAGGGATTAGGGGTTTTAAATACGGGATATGTATCGCATTTTAATAGCCCAACTCGGACTTTTACCACCATTGACATTTCCCATTGCTCACCCAATGCTCAGGTAGATTTTACTTGGAGAGTGTTGCCTGATTTATATGGCAGTGACCATTTTCCTATACTTTTAGAAGGTAACAAGTATGAACCACAGTCTCGTCTTTCTATGTGGAAATTGGAAAAGGCCGTCTGGCAGTTTTTTAGAGAGCTAACTTCTTCGGTCTCTTCTGTAACCTATTTTGGAAGATCTGATGAGGCTGTAACGTATTTTACTGATATGTTCCTCTCTGCTGCTCTCAACTCTATACCTAAGAAATCTGACCACTTTCTCAAACGTCATGTCCCTTGGTGGTCACCAGTCTGCACTGCTGCTGTGCGGGAGAAGCGCGCTGCTTTCTCTCGCCTTCATGGGGACCCAACTCTTTTACAGGACTTCCGACGGGCAAGGTTCGGGCAAGACGAATTTTGAAAGAGGCACAGCATGCATCTTGGAAGGCCTATGTGTTTTCAATCAGCACTATAACTCCACTCATCCAAGTGTTCAGCAGAGTCCGTAGGATGGCTTTTCAGTGATGGATTAGACAACTTTGTATACCAGTCGACTTGGAAGGCAGGTCGACTGTATTAGTTAGTTCGGGAGAATCAGGCAACCAGGTCGGAGGCAGACATTTGACGAGGTATGTATTGAGTATTGTGTATTGTTACTATTCGTATCCCAGTTATTGTGTGGAATATTGTTACCCAGTTTTCAGTCGTGTGTATATAAATGATAAGGGTATTCCACTTTATTACAGACATTCGCTTCAGTTTTGTGTTGAGTAAGGCCTAAATATTGGCACGATGTGTTTTCATTTCCACATCAAACGTCTGGCTGTCAGTCAAGAGTTGAGAGCCCAGGAGCATATTGTCCTGGATTTCTTGGGGAAATGGAAGAAAGCCTATAACACTACATGACAATATGGCATCCGGCAGCAACTCAATGCTGCATGCACAGCTCTGCCATTGACATTCGGGAAGCAGTAAACCACAAGATCGTCAACGTACATTGAATTGGCTATATCGTCCGGAAGGGATGAGGCAATGGCATTAATTTCTACTGCAAACAACGTGACACTGAGGACGCTTCCCTGGGGGACGCCCTCCTCATGTGCAACAGTCGGCGAGAGAAAGTAGCGCACTTCTGCACACCAATGGTGCAGGCTGAAGACCACCAAGGGACAGGACTTGATAGCACCAGAGTGGAGCATATCAGTGAAAGATGTTACAGCATCTTCAGAGTTACTAAAATCTGCAATAGAAGAAACTGGAGAAGCAACCTCTTAATAATACTGCCAGTCAGCTTTCTCTACAATCTCCACTGAGGAAGATGAGACAGCGGTTCATACGTGTTATTTTCCAAGAGTACAGAGAAGTTGTCATTACCATAAAAATTGGGCAACACACTCCATATATATGAGCAGAAGGAAGTGTCAATGGTGGTAAAAGTTCCAGTAGGGTTATGAAAGTGTGTCACATCTCCCGTATTAAAAGCCCCTAATCTCTCATCCTCAATAAATGAAGCCAATAAAACACCCCTGGGTTGCCGAACTGTCACCCCAAAGAGGTTGATGACAAATAAAATTACCCAATAAAATAAAGGGAAAGGGAAGGCCCCGTACAAGACGGTTGAGATCACCTCTCTCTACTGTAACACTCACTGGGAGGAAGGTATAGACTGCACACAGTGTAGGGGCGGTCCATAAAAACCTTAACTACAACAGCCTGGAGCAGAGTGTCAAGTTCCAGGCTCGTGCACGGAACATCGCGCTGAACTAGGATGACAGAGCCACCATGGTGACCTTCCCCTTCAAATGAATTGGAATCAAATGCAGAGTATGCTGGAGGACTGGAAGGAATGTAGTCCCCAAGCATTGTCTCTTGGGGACAAACACATTCAGGGGAGGGCCTTGAACAGTGTTACTTTAACACAGATTTAAAGAAAGCCTCACCGAGGGACTTCCCACTACCACCTTGACCAAAGCTTTTACTCAAATGATCATCTTTCTCCAATTCTGGGCCACTAGAAGAGCAAACCTCAGGAGTAGTACTTCGGGCATTAATTGGGACCCGTACATGGATCCCTGAAGCACTTGATATGTTTTAGGAAGGGGAAGGGATATGAGTTGGGATATTCATTGAAACAACCACATCGATATTTTCCTGTTATATAATGATATCATGACACAGTCAGAGACATCTACATCCATAATGAAGGTGGAAGAATCACTCTGCTGCTCGAGTGGGAGAGAAACCTTATCGTTTGAAGTTACAACATCCGAGGTATCCACATTCACTTTACGTCCTTCTGATGTTCCAAAAGGAAGCTTTCGAGGGGGAACATCTGTTGAATCAAGAGACTCATCGGAGCCACTATAACGCTTCTGTGGGGATTGAGAGATATTTGTATTGCAAGGAGGAACGTCCATGGAGTCAAGTCTCTCAGAGGAACCACGAAGATTGTTGCAGTTTAGTTGACTTACGTTTCCTCTTTGGAGAGTTCGTGGCAACCAAGATCCACCCAGACAGGTCAGCCAGACAGCCTACCAGTTTCTGCCTCCTCTGCGTACTTGACGTCAGCAAGCCCTCTCCCGCACGCTCTCTCCGCTATCACACCATACAAATCCTCATATGTCCACCTCTACAAATGACTTATATTCGTTTCTTTTCTGCATTCCACTTTGTTATAGCCTATTGAAAATAACATAATAATTGTTGTATTAATAAACACATACACATCTATATATTGTTTGGATGATACTTGAGTATGAGTTTTATAATTATCATATAATTATATATAAATCTCATTTTGTTTACACACACTGTTGATCTGCTGGAGTACAATACAATTTATTTTAAACTATATAACTTACTGTACAACTACAGGTGGCACATTTTTCATCCAAGTTTTTTGAAAAATGATTTAATTTGTGCACTGTGACTCTGCACTCATTATGAAGTATGCATAGATATATTTAGGTGGTAATTTTCAATCGTTTTCTATCACTTTCCCTGCTAAACGTGATCATTTTGTTCCTGACTGCAATCAATTTGTTTAGATGTCTAATCCGAAAGTAGATGGAAATTTTATCAAATAATTGAATTACTTCACGAGGTAAATTAAGTTTACTGTTCTCCAATTCTAAACAAAGAGTCTGGTTGGATCTTGGTGGCAACATGAACCTCTACCCCCGGAACACCAATAGTCCAAGTGTGAGAGTTGTCATCGAAGGCAGTTTCACTAGAATATTTGATGCGGTTTCCAACACAGAGAAGCAAATATATAGGGAAACCTGAGAAATTTTCTGAACTGTTACTTAGGAGAGGTGAAAATTGGATGTTGTATGTCGACTTGGAATGATGAGGGTGAAGTTAGGAGGCATAAATAATGTCCTAACACCACTATCCTTCTGTCGCCTGAAGTTGAGTTGCCATCTGGCACTACCAATACTGATGAATTGGGAGTTAGCCAAGTGGAATATATCGTCAAAAGAGGTGGGTTTGATGTTAATGCGATCTGGAATATACGAGACATAGAAAGTGAGGATGATCATATTTACTGCCTTTCATTTTTGTTACTCGTTGGACATTGTCTGGGCACATAGCAAGAATGTCCTCTACTGAGAATTCATATAGGTCTTCATTATATATACGCCTCTTGCTATAATTAAATGTTCTATGGGGATTGATGGATTCAAACAAGCTATCAGAAGGACAGGGGAGATTGAGGAGCATCATGGCCTGTGTAAGATCTTTGGCTCTGATTAAAACGCCCTTACCATACTTTTTTTATGTGGCCCATCGGCTGCGATCCAATTTCTTTTTCCAGATACCTAGAATCATGGATGAGGTTACCACGCCCGTCCCTGTAGCAAATCACAATCCAAAAGGGTGTAGGACCGCGACGCTTCTTAGGGACATGCTCTACAGAGTTATCAAAGATGTTAGGGAAATAGTCATTGTCACTATATTGGTGGACCGCATCATCTAAACCATACAGTGAGTATCCCCAACAGAGAGAGAATCTTTGCCTCAAAAGCTGCTTAGACAGCAGCATTTGTATTGAATGTAATATAGCACCGATTATTATCTACAGTCACTGTCATAGGTGATTCGGATACGAAGAACCACTTCAAAATCCTTAAAAATGGAAAGGATAGCGCCATAGGAAAGGTTTACTAGTACATTTGTCAACATTAACGTGTGCAAACCGATAACAGGGTTCGTCGACCCAACACCCGTGCTGCTGGGTCTTCTTACATATGCAGGCTTCTGCATACCACCACGACCAGGGATTGACGTCTCGTCACTGGTCAATCACAAATGTGAGATTGAAATTATAATAATAACTCCAGAAGCCAAGAGCTATTACTTAACGAGCAGATGAGGGGACTGAGCTCTGGTCGCCGTGGGCGGGATACCTCTTCCCCCAAGGGGCCTCTTGTTTTAAAAAGCAGCCCCAATGGCTCAAAAGTTTGCCCACGACGGTGCTGAGAACCCTTCCCCAACATCTCCCGGCCCATACACCCAATCATCCAACATAGGACGGCATCTAGACTGTGGTCCCTCTGGAGGGCAGCACTGTTGACTCGTACTAGCAGCCCATTGCATGAGAACCATATAGTCTGGTCTCTCACGGGCGACCTTACTAGCATGGGAAGCCCTCTCTCCCCGAAATCGGGGCAGAGCAGAGGCCGAAGACCCCTCTTGTCTAGCTCGCCAGGTCTCAGAAAAACGCAAGCCCCCATACTATCTTAACCCCCGCAGACTGGGAGGGGGGGTCCCTGCCTCGACATTTCTACCCTGCCGCTAGCGTCAAAATTCCTCGATTTGCCCTATATTCACAACACTCACACTCTTAACCTATATAGTGTACTGACTTCAAAATTGTTCCATCCTTACCTTCAACTCTTCCTCTTTCCAATGGTTCCATCGGGAGGGCTGTACGATGAATAGTTGTGGAGATAGGGCGAGTTTAAGTAGACCATGTCTGCGCGGGAATCTGCAGTATGTCTGTCTGTACGCGCGGGATAGACTCGACCACGGCTTAGTATACAGTTTCCCGCGTAACTCCCTTGTCAACTCACTCGTATTACTACTATTATGTATCGTATGTCATGATTTCAACACTAAAAATAGTATGAACACTTGTAGGAATATATCATCGTGTAACTGTCACTTAGAAAATGATAAACAAACCGACTTGTACCGTAGGAAACACGTATATTTACTATCAATTGTGCCTGTATGGGTGTGTTTTGTGGTGTTATTTTCTTATTACTACCCCATTATGTATCGTGTGTCATGATCTATACACTAAATAATAATTTGTAACCTTGTAGGAATTTCATGGTGTCACTCACGTACATATATTCACTACGGTATTGTCTTACGATCGTTAGAGCACAAATTCGGACAAGGGCAATTACTTAAAAATCGCCCAGCCATCATGGGGTCCCAGAATCGACTGAGTGGGTAGCGGATCGATATTGTGAGTGTATTTTCTCGCCCAACGACAAGAAAAACTAGCCGTACAAGGCGTGAAATAGCGCTAAATCACTGTGACGGTAGGTGCAGTTGCCCGGTTACTTACGTAAGACGCTCTATCACGTCAACCGGTCTTTAGGGGTTAAGACAATTCCTGCTGTAGGAGAAAATTTAGAAAGAAGACGTTCTACATCCAGATAGGAAGATGGAAGGGATTACACAAAGGGAGTACACAAAGTAATCTTCTTTTAGAATTACCTATAAACGCAATTATTTCAAGATGTATTATTCATAAACAAGAAACATAACTATTCAGTTGTCATAATATAACCCACCAAGGAAATCTGTACTCCGGAAACCCTCCGTTATGTCGTCATCACTTGTCATACTATTTCGTCAATATAATATGATGTAAATAGGTTCTAAGGATAGGGAAATAGATAATCAATATAATTATGTATATTCTTTAACTATTTTTAAACTCTTGTGCTCCTTGCCTACAAGACTACACAAGACCCTAACCTCCATTACATTCCTCCTGACTTGTAGAAACGGGAGGTTCGTACTTTGAGGGGTCCACACATTGACAATACTGGAGTTATGAACGTGGATGAGGCTGTACACAATTCGGAACATATTGTTCTTTTTCTTGCACCCAGCTTCATAATATATTTATCCTCCCCATTTTTAGCTCCGGCCTAAGCCGAGAGCTCTAGGTCTTATCGTATTTATTGTTCTTGTTCTTCTTGTTCTTGGGGCGACCACTTCTTAAAAGTGGTTCAACTGACTCACTCACTCACTCACTCTCTTCCTCCCATCCATTTTCTTTCACCGACCTTGAATAATTTTTTCAACCGGGAGGGGGTTCAACCGAGAGGGCGTTCACCCTCAATAAAAAGGGTTCATTTTCAAAATTTCAATATAACCATATGAATACGAAAATCCAGATAAAACATAATAAATATTTTTGAGATCTTTATATATGGATATTATATTATTTCACTTGAATCATTAAGAGTCGGAGCTTTTGAAGGGATTTCCTTCATGTTCTTGTTCTTTTTCCTATTCACTAACCGACTAAGTGCCATTATTAGCAAGCCTTCCTAGCTTTTCATCCACAGATGATTTAATTTCAAGAATGGATGTTATGGATCGCTACAAGGTTCAAACCAGTCTCATTTTGTTTGATCCTGAATTATATAGGAATTTCTGACCTCCTGGCAATGAGCGTGTTGATTATTTGTCACATTCAACTGCCTCCTCAGGATATATCGTGAAACATCTCTATTTTGCAACTGACTATTTGACCCGCCTCCATACCTAATAGTGTGAGGCGGAGAAGTCATTAGTCCTAACCAAGAGACTATGAGTTCTTAAATCTTCTATCATTTCTTGGCAGGTCTAGCATCTCTTATTTACCTCCCCACAGTTCCAATCATGCTGGCCTTTTTATCCCCTTTTCCTCTAGGTCGGCACCCTCTCCAATTAACCTTTTTAATATTAATTATATTCTTCTTTCCTCACCATATGCATTATTTCCCTCGACATGCATTTTGCCTCATATAGCTCCAATATGTAGCCTGGTCTGCCCCGCCTCTTCTACTTAACTTTTTCTGTCATACTCATGCTTGGCAGAGTGCTAAGCCATCCCTCATTGGTTGGTACTAATTTACAGAGTAATTATAATAATTATTACTCATACCCAGTACATTACTAACGAATTTCTCTTACCTTACTCTTTGCTTTGCTTATACTTAACTCATGCTATATTCATGTTGTTCACCTTTGCAGCATTGACCTCAACGACCTACGCTTCTTGTTCTACACATACTTTGGATTATCAAACTTTGGCAAATATATCCAGTGCAAATTGATGACTGCTGACTTCCTCCTTGGAGATGCCGATGTGAGTAACATTATTCGCACCCTCGTCCGGTCACTCATAAAAGTAAAGGCCTCATGACACAACACCTTACTAGGGGAGAGTATTCTTTGGGTACAGTTGAGCAAGATAAAAATATGGGAGCTTACTACAAAGAACTGTCAGATGTTGCCATATATGTCAATAAATTTCTTGCCCTCTCTACTTGTTCAACTGTACAATTAATTAAGCACCATATTCCTAAAAAAAAAAAAAAAAAAAAAAAAAAAAAAAAAAAAAAAAAACATGATCAGGTGAAAAAATATATATAATTGTGACCTGTTGCTTAGAAGAGTTTGGAGGAATCACTTGCTCCAGATATACCAACACTGTATTACCCCCTTAACTCGTGTGGATATCGGTGCTTGTAATGTTGTACAGTTACTCATATTAATCATTTTTCTTTCCCTGGCAATCCACATTTTAAAGGAAAATATATTTGTTTCCATGGAAAACATTACTTTTTCCAAAGTATGCAAGGAAACAGGACCAGATTAACAATATTAATGGTGGTCTAGTCCTTGGAATGTTTTTGGAATCAGTTGCTCTAGATGTACACTCGCCAGCAGAGCCGAGTGGACAGGGGCTCACACATATTCACAGAGATATAGCACCACTGTGATTATTTAACTCGAAACAATTCACATGACAGTGTGTGAGACTAAGTATCCTCGATACACTAGCACATGAACATGCTTAAGGAACTAAATCCATTGAATCTCTTAAATATATGAGCCCCTGTACTCCGCGGCAGTGCTGGCGAGTGTACCAACACTGTACTATTCCCTGAACCACGTGTGATATAAGTTCTGGTAGCATTGTAACTGACTATAGTAATGGAAAGGTCCTGAAAGCAATTGTTCCTTACTACGCCTGAAGTTATTATATTGGTCCAGCCAGCACGTCCAGTAAGTGAGTTTATGATTGGTTAGGTTAGACTAGTGGTTCTTAACCTGGGGAAGCGAGCCTCAGGAGGAAAGTAGACATTTATCCAGTAACGTGTTATTTTTTTAACAAGAGCGTGGCACAGTACTATAAAGATAAGTTCATGTAATAATGCAGAAGTATAGTAATAACTAACTTTTGTTTTCGAAAGTCTCCTAGGCATAGTAGGGGGTGGTGTGGAGGATGTTAACCCAAACTTTTCGTTGCTTACTGTCGAGTCGTGAGGCCCGGTAGCATGTTGCCCAACTGTACTCCATTCCCGCTCCAATGGTGAAACGGCTGGTCCAGACGATATGAAGGGGTAACTTGTTTAAACATCGAAGCTCACTTACACACTGCTCCATATGGTCTGCACCAAGGCCAAAAGACCAAGTATATCTCTTGGCCTTGGTCTGTACAATAATAATAATAATAATAATAAACGGTTTATTGATTTGGCAGCCAAAGAGCTGAAGATATATATACATAATAAATTAGTGATTAATCATGAATGGGAATTACAATTACATTTGAAACATCTCTTAAAGTACACAATACATAATAAATTGGCGATTATTCATGGATGGACTATAGTAATGTGGGCAATACTGTAAGAGTTTTGGTGCCCCTTCGGCCCCAGCCACTAAATTTCTGTTCTTCAACTGTCCCTTTTTTCTTTTTATTTCCTTCCTGCTAGCTGTCACACTTCTCTATCACCTTTTACTGGCGCTATAAGACCTCGATGTTGCGGCGCCTAATATCCATCAATAAAATAAATAAATAATAAAATTCATGGATGGGAATTACACCGGAAGAATCTCTCTATATATTATATACATACACTTTCATCTTCTGTCTTCGCATACATACATGGTAAGAATAGATAAGTGTGTGTGTGTGTGTGTGTGTGTATGTGTGTGTGGTGAAGTAGGGAGGGAACTCAGGAAATCATTGGGTGGGGTGTCAGGTAGGGTGAGGTCACATCATGGAGAGTTAGGTGATAATTGTGGGGAAGTGCTAAGGCTGCATAATTACTATGTAGAGGTGTTTGCGTGTGAGTGTGTGGTTTTCCTTGGCAATGTACACTCGTCAGCACTGTCGCGTGTAATAATAGCACCATTGTGATTCTAAGCTTTAAGCAATAAAGTCCACTTCATTCGCCACTGTTACTCCATCTCAAACATGTAGTTTTTGTAGAAGTAAATAATCACAATGGTGCAACATCTCCTAAAATATGCCGATAGTTTTTGGAGACTGTATATGTACTCTTACACTCGTACCCACTTACACAATTCCATGTACACGGAGTTTGAAAGATACTTGTAGTAATTGTAGGCCTGTTTGTATTTGAAAGCCATGTAGCCTATACATGCCCAGTACTTACTTCCGACTACGATTTATATGCAACCACACAAAGCAACACACCACGCGTGAAGCACTGGTATTGATATTTTGGCTTTGGCGAATGTTAAAGGGAAAAAGGGTGAACATTGAAATGGAAGGGTGCAGGAGGTCATGATGCGAGGTGAGGAACTAGACAATCCTTTATAAGTCCTTAAGAAACAGACTTGAAACTTTGTAGAGCGTCTGTTTTAATCCTCCCAAGAATGGAGTGAATTCCTCTCTCATATAGCTTCTTAAAAAAACACATATATTCATTACTCATGATGCATGCATGCACTAATTATAGGTAAGTACAATATTTTTATGGCCACGTAGATTAGATTGTTTAGGAATTAGTAAATGGTTTCTTAAAAGAAAAAAAAAAAAGTTTTTATTAAGCTTGCACTTTTTACAAGTAGATACAATATTTCAATGGCCATTTCCATGTGATTTGCCATTGGCCACATTGGCAGCAATGTTGGAGGACAGATTTCGTGGCCTCTTCTATTTGGCATTTACCGTATGGAGCAGTGTGTAAGCGAGTTGCGATATTTAAACAAGTTACTCCTTCAAATCGTCTGGACCAGCCGTTTTTACCATTGGTGCGGTACATTGGTACAGTTGGGCAATATGCGGCCCGGTCTCTCCCAGACTCCCAATCCACAAAACATGTCCGTTTCCGTGGCTCTTCCATCACATTTCTTGAGACGAGGCTGTCAAGATATTTTCTTCTCAGTTGCTATATTTATGAATTTATCTAAATATGTTGAGACGTCTTAATTAAGTTTATTGGTGAATTGTAGACATGCAAATGTTGCTTTATTTGTTTTACGAAAGTTACGAGTTAATTTTGTAACAAATCAGAAGTTGGTGGTGCTTAAAATATGTACTGTTTACTGTAAAGTTGTATTAATGGTGCATTTTAATAATTGAATCATGCAGAAAACCAACCATAATGAAGTGAAATTTAAGGGTAAAGATAATAGAACCATGGCTTCATGGAAATAGGTCTGCTAACAGAGATAACTGTTTGCCCTGAGTCACTCCCTTACAATTCTTTAACTGCTCCTTCATTCTTTCTCCCAAATGCTTCCGTTTTATTCTTCAAATATTTATATTTTCATTTATTTCCTTCGTAATTTTTGTCCACCTCTCTATCACCTCTTCTCTTGTTCTGCAGGGTCCTCCAGGCATAGGACGGTCTTTTTTCAGCCTCATATCAATCCTTTCCTTTTACATTGTCCTTGCACTCCTTCCTCTCTATTTGATTCTCTCGTTGTCCTACAGGGTGTTCCAAGCCTAGCGCAGTCTTCCTTCATATTCAGTTTTATTCTACATAAATGGGAGTCAGAGAGGGTGATTGGGTATGATATAGGTGTTTGAGTCTGTACCTCAAAAATTCTGTAAATGTTGTGTTACTATATAATTTTAGAGGCCAAATTACTATTTAAGTGCACTGCCAAGACTAATTAAACCTTTTCGTAATAATTCAGGTTCACTTCAACAACCTAATGGGTGGGGGAGTCACAGGAGGGCTAATCAATGAAGCTCTAAGTGCAGAGCTGCCATTTCTGCTGAGCATTGTAGAGGCGAAGGTCCTGCCACCTTTCCTCACTACACTCACTGATGCCATCAATGAAGTTCTTTTGAATTATCCTCTCTTGCCCCTACCTTCAAAATGAGGCTTTCCACATGTCTACTTTGTCCATAGGAAGGTACAATAAAATGGTAGTTAATTATATGTGCCTTGTACTAATTACCTTTTTATAGAGCTAAGACACTTTTATTATACATTCTGTATGTCTGGAGAATGAGAACTTATATGTTACATGTCAATTTATCAATTTTGGAGTCAATCCTTGAGTAACTGGGGTAGTTATGGGAGTGGTTTACCACTTGACAGATTTATCTTACGGGCCTTTCCCCCGCACTAGCAGTCCCTATGTAAACAACTCATTTGATGTATAATAGCTTGTAAACCAGTCACGCTACGGTAATAAATTATACAGGATACAAACACTTGGGTGAGTTGAGTTTTTGTATTAATTAAATACATATAGGCCATCCAAGATGCACGTCGTGCCTCTTTTAAAACTCGCTTAGCCAGGGCCTTTGCCCGTCGGAAGTCCTCTACAAGAGTTGGGTCCCCACAATTGTAAAGAAGGCGAGAGAACGCAGCGCGCTTCTCTCGCACAGCAGTGGTGCAGACCACCAAGGGAAGGTAACTAGAAGTTTTAGGGATAGAGTTGAGAGCAGCAGATTGGAGCATATCGTGTAACACTCTCCAAGTAAAATCCAACAGAGCACTGTGTGAGCAAGGGAAATGTGAATGACGGTAAAAGTCCCGGTTTGGTTATTAAAATGTGTCACATCTCCCGTATTTAAAACCTGTAATCCCTCATCCTCAATAAAAGAAAAAAGAGCCAATAAAACACCCCTGGGGTTGACCGAACTGTCACCCCACAGAGGATGACGACCATAAATTCACCCAATAAAATAAAGGGAGAGGGAAGGTCCCATATGAGACGGTTGTGATCACCACTCTCACTTTAACACTAGGAGGAAGGTATAGACTGCACACAGTGTAGGATGGCAGAGCCACGATGGTGACCCTGCCCTTCAAATAAGTGGAATAAAATGCAAAGTATGCTGGAGGACTGGCAGGAAAGTAGTCCCCAAGCATTGTCTCTTGGAGAGAAACACATGCAGTTGGAATATAAGTGAAAAGGGAGAAAGGCAGGCCTATATCATAAAACGTTTTAAGAACGAATGAGAAGGTTAAAAATATGATAAAGAAAAGATAAACGATAAGAAAGGAGGGAAGGGCAAGCGAAAGAGGGATAAGACATTGCGAGATACTCTAATATATAATTACAGCCTATTCATAAAATTATACCAAGTTTATTGAAAACGCCATTCAAGTTTAAAATCGATTATATTTAAGGAAATGTATATTTAGAAGAAAAATTCCTGATAAATAGCTTAATGAATTTGTTGACAAATATGATTATTAAAAAAGTTAGAAAATTAAAACGTCTTCTACCGAAAGAACAACAATAAACAAACAGCTGTGCTTGGGAGAAGGTGATAAATAGGCTGGACTACAAGCACGAGGGATTAGATTGATATTAAGTGGCGCAACAGCGAGGTCAAATAGCACCAGGAAAAGGTGAAAGAGAGATGTGACAGCAAACATGAAGGAAATAGGAAAAAAGGAGGGACAGTTGAAGAAATGTAAGCTAGTGGCTGGGTCCGAAGAGGCGCCCAAACCCTTAAAGTATTGCCCACATCATTACAAGCAATACCCCCTTACGCGGCAAGCACGAGGGATAAAAGGAATACAGGGATAGCTGTCTAATATCCAAAGGATAATATATATTCAGTAGTCTATCCCACTACGATAGTGAACAATGGAATGTGCCTATATTTAAAGGATATAATATAATGTAACAGATGTTTGTTATTACTTTTCAACTAATCACCTTCATTTATCTTCCCCTTCACCCTCGGCTCAAATCATGATCACATCCACCTACGTTAATGCTGTATACATTTCTTTAAACTACGGGTCCCGAATTCCTTCATACTGGGTCGAAGGCTCACAAGAATAAATACATGAATAAAATAGAATAATAATGTTCGTGACAATAAAATAAATATGAAGTTCACACACGAATCCACCTAACATATTTTTATAATCGAATATTCATATATTTGATTATCAATAAAACAAAGTAATTGCACAAATAATAGCCTTCTTGAGAGAGAGACAGAGAGAGAGAGAGAGAGAGAGAGAGAGAGAGAGAGAGGGGTAGGTGAGGCAGTGGCCGCAGTGTTTATAATTCTGTAAATAATTCTGGTTAAAATGTCTTTTAATCATAATTATTGCATTTCATTTTCTGGCCTTGCAGTTTCTTAGGTTGATAATTCTGGTCATTTGTAACATCTTTCTGTTTGTGTCGCGAGAATGATGTCATAGTAAAAACTGGGTCACGACTGAAAAAGTTTGATGAACCTTGCTTTGAACTACTGGTGATTCGATACTATTCATTCATTCCTCCTGACACACCGTCTTCTCTACCTGATAATTCGTTACCCTCCATTTAGCCCCGCCCACATTTCTCTCCTTCTCTCCCACTCTCATCCCCCCCTCCCTCCACCGCAACTGTTGCCAGATACGATTAGGCCCAAACCAAGACACAAGTGGATATGGTGTGGACCATTGATCTGTCCGGAGCTGTACATTTGTTAATATTAACGTGTCAAAACCACTAACAGGGTTCGTCGACACAACACCCGACCTGCTAGGTATACTCTTATTTGCAGACATCTGCATACTATTACGACCAGAGTGTGACGTCTTGAGGGCCTGGTCGACCACCGGTCGAGGAAGAGATTGGGGCTTTTCTTTATTCATATATCACTGATTTGCTGGTTTTGGCCCCAGGAACAAGAGCTACTACCTACCGGGCCTATGAGGGGACCGAGCGCTAATCGCCGTGGGCAGGGTAGCTCTTCCACTCGTTTTAAATAGCAGCCCCAATGGCTCGAAAGTTCGTCGAAGATGATGCCGAGACCCCCTTCATCAACGTCTCCCTGCCCAGACACCCAACCATCCAACATAGGATGGTCCCATTTAGTCTAGTCTCTCATTGGCGACCTTACTAGCATGGGAAGCTCCCTCTCCCCGAAATCGGGGCAGAGAAGACTCCGGAGTCCCTCTAGTCTAGCACGCTAAGTCTCAGAGACACTCAAGCACCACCACCACATCAAGGCGGTTCCCGTTGGGGGAGGAAGAAATGTACAACATGTGACTGATTAGGTAAGGTTTAAAATGGAGGGAGGGACAAACAAAGGTGGAGAGAGAATAAGTAGTAGGCTACAACAAATTGTACCCTTATCATGTTTAGTGAATGATAAGCAAGTCACATTCAGTTCAGTAAAACTAATATTATTTTAAATAAGACTTGCTCACTCTTAAGACTGACTTAAACATTAGCCTACTTAGTAACAATTACTTTCAGTACCTCAGTGTAAAAAACATTGGCGATGGTCATGGATAGTGAGACGTATTATTAGGCAGGAAGAAAGAGGAAATCAGTGGGTGCCTGGGTGGGTGAGAGGAGGGTAGGATGGAGTAGGAGAGAGCGGGATGAGTAGGATGGACTGAGATGGAGGAGTGAGGAGTGAGGTGTGTGTGCCTGCCCTTGTGAAGTAATAGATGCATGATGACTCAGCAGTTCCTCTCCTTATTACTCATTCATAACAGTTTAACCCAGCAAAATCATATGCATAATCAACTACTGTTTAATACAGAGGCTGTAGCCCATGTTACATTTGCTGGTCAGACATCTAACATTAAACATTTCACCAATGGTGTCCCTCAAGGTTCTGTACTCTCACCCACCCTTTTCAACCTATACATGCATGACATACCAACACCACAGGCACCACAAATACACATAGCCTCCTACGCAGACGACATAACACTCACATGTACACACAGAAACGCAGACACAGCCACTCTCATCCTCCAACCCTACCTCAACACACTTAAGCCGTATTTATGCGGGTCAAGCAGTCGGATTGGATCCGAAGACCTGTCTTGGGACGGCTTGGTTTCGACCGCAAAAACAGACCAGGATTGGGGGAGGCGAAAAATTACCCTTGCTGAAGTTGCCGACAGCCGTCTAAACAGAAGTATCACCCGAAATATACAGTTTGACGAAACAGTAATGAGTAATCAATGGCCCATCAAGTAGAGTATTTGGCTTATCTTATATCGGAGGAGATGGAATATTACCTACCAATAGATGTTGATGTTGCAAAAATACCCAATATTATTTTAGCTTGTTGTGTACTACATAATCATAATCATATCAGGATATACTGTACTGAAACAATTATATTTTATTATGATTAATGACAATTATTAACACACACTATGATGGTAAAAAACCAGTTTCAACTTCTATTCCAAACACTGCAAGACTTGAATATTATACCAGTATAGTGCTCGTTAATGTACTGTAAATATATAGTACATTAAATTAATGTACTAACTGTAATATTAACGTCATTAACGTTAAATTAATTAACCATAGTTAAAAATAATATCACAAACTCAAATTACCATATTTATTTTTGGCTTTAATCCCAAATAAATATTATAATAATTTTTCACTATAATTACCCACTTACACAAACATCCACCCACTTCTTGTTTATATTCTACCAACTACATAACATATCACTACAGTAAACTCCTAAGGTCTGGCATTATTTCTTAACTATTTTACACAAATGTAGTGCTTACATGTATTTACGACATTTTTTTCTTTATATTCCACTATCCACCATTCTCCCAAGCTGCCCCAAGACTGCTCTGGAGGTAGCTTGGATTGGATTCGAGGGCCGTCTTGGTTTTTACAATTTTGGCTTCGGCCGTCTTCGTATCCTT
Organism: Petrolisthes manimaculis; assembly: GCA_034508575.1. NCBI lineage: Eukaryota > Metazoa > Arthropoda > Malacostraca > Decapoda > Porcellanidae > Petrolisthes > Petrolisthes manimaculis. Next base: position 48,100 of record JAWZYT010000614.1, on the reverse strand, counting down.
TTGCCGCGCATAAACAGTCCAGCAGCCCTCAGCTTGGTTTAACCGAAGACGAGATTCGGTAATCTGACCGCGCATAAACACGGCTTTAGTAATACCTGGTTCACCACAAACAGACTTATAGTAGCACCCACCAAGTCAACTGTCACCCTTCTCGCCAACTGGAACGCAGAACACCACTACACACTACACCTCACCATAAACAACACACCTATACCACACACACACACACACACACAAAATACTTGGCATAACATACAATACATCCATGACATTCAAACAACACTTCACGACCATCAAAAACAAATGCATGCAAAGACTTAAAGCCCTCAGATCACTTGCCAGCACAACATTTGGACACAACAAAGAATCCACAACAACAGTATCCAAACAGTGATGGATTATACAAGCCCTGCCTGGGCTTCAAACCTCGCTGAGACTCATCACAACACACTGCAAACCATACAGAACAGAGTCCTAAAAACAATCACAGGTTGCACAGCTACCACACATACAGACCACCTACACTAATGAAACCAAAGTCCTCAAAATCAAGGATCATCTTGACATGAGAGGCACACAAACACTTGCTACAGCCTCCACAAACCCACAACATCCCCTACACTACATGGCACAACACCCACACAAGTCACGGAACATTAAATCAACACCTAGTACACGATACCACACACAAATATTATCATCTCTTACACCATGCCTACCCCAAACCAATCTCCAGAAACACATCCATACTCAAATAACTCATCAGTCCATCCAAACACTAAAAAAAAAAAAAAAAAACTGCATGCACGACCTCCCGACCTCCACCCATCGGAATCCTTCCCTTCCCTGTTCAGGCTGCAATGTAGCCACCACCCGACCCTTCTGACATACCAGAAGAGGCTGGATGGAGCCATTGCGGATGCCTGTCCAGGATGCAACGCAGCACCCCATAATATTAAAGACATTATTGAAGACTGCAATACACACAACCACACTCGCCAACAATACAACATACACTCTCTGAGGGCACTGTGGGAAAGCCCGGTTCAGACTATGGCCTTCCTCAGGTTTTGGCGCCCCTTCGGCCCCAGCCACTAGCTTTCATTTTTTCAACTGTCCTTCCTTTCTTCCTATTTCCTTCTTGCTTGATGTCACACCTCTCTATGACCTTTTCCTGGTGCTATTTGACCTCTCTGTTGCGCCACTGAATATCAATAAAACTCCCTCGTGCTTGTAGTCCCCCCTATTTATCACCTTCTCCCAAGCCCAGCTGTTTATTTTATTTTTTTGGTAGAAAACAGTTTAATTTTCTAACTTTTTTAATAATCTTATTTATCAACAAGTTCATTAAGCTATTTACCAGGGTGTTTTCTTTTAAATATGCATTTCCTTAAAAAATAATCGATATTAAACTTAAATATGCTGCGCTATATGGCATTTTCAATAAACTTGGTATAATTGTATGCATAGGCTATAATATTATATTACAGTATCTCTCAAGTAGCTGGCAACCATACAGATACTCCCTAATGCCTTGTCCATCTCTCCCTTGCCCAAGTCCCTCCTATTTTACCATTTAGCTTTTCTTTCTCATATTTTTAACCTTCTTATTCGTTCTTAAAATATTTTAACGACATAGGCCTTTCTCTATTATAAAATTAAAAAAACTGCGCCTGAAAACGGTGATAGAGAGGTGAGACAGCAATCAGGAAGGAAATAGAAAGAAAATTGGGATAGTTGAAGAACTAAAAGCTAGTAACTGGGCCCGAAGGGGCGCCAAACCCCACATTTCCTCCTATATAACCCCACCCACATTTCTCTCCTTCTCTCCCACTAACATCTCCCCTCCCTCCACCTGCAACTGTTGCCAGATCCGACGAGGCCCAAACCAAGTCACTGATGAAAGGGGTGTGGACCATTGATCTGTCTGGAGCTGTACCTGCTTCAAATCAAAACTATACCAAAAAAATGCTTAAGCAATGTAGTTTCTTAATTGAAATATTGTAAAATATTAGTATTTACAAATTCTCCGGTTTGATCTAATATTAAAGTACCAGAATGAATGACTTTTCACTCGTATTTATTATACCTGTAATATCTTTCTTAATAGGGAACTGAACACTTTTTGGCATATATCAGTTTAAAGCTAAGAAAATTTGGCCTCTAATGAAGTGTGAAATACCACAGTATGTGTTATACTGTGGTTATATCAAGTTCGTGAAGTAAAGTAACGGTTAACAGATTATTCAGGTTTACCTTACATGTGACATTATTACCTACATTTTAAAGGCAATTAACTCGCTTAAGTAGGCGTGGCGCTTGACTGGTTATAACACTCTGTCACTTATATACAGTAAATTGATCACCACATTCCAAGTAAAATCTAACAGTGCAATGGATGAGTAGTGGTAAACATCAATGGATATAAACGTCCCAGGAGGGCCATGGAAATGGGTCTCATCTCCTGCATTTGAAACCCTTAATCCCTCATCCCCAATATAAAATGCTAATAAAACACCCTTGGTATTGACTATACTGTCACCCCACAGAGGATGGCAACCATTAAAATCACTCAATCCTTCGAGTACAAGGAAGAGATCACCCCTTTTATCTGTAACAATGGGAGAAAAGTATAGATTGAACACCATATGGGGGCGGTCCATAAAAACTTTGACGGCATTAGCTAGAATTGGAGCGACATTCTTTAGGCTCGTGGATTGCACATCACGTCTAACTAGGATGGCAGAGTAACCATGGTGATACTGCCCTTCAAAAGAAATTGAATAAAACTCAGGGTATACAGAATAACTGGCAGAAACGGAGTCCCTAAGCATTGTCTCTTGGAGACAAACACACACAGTGGAGAAGAGAGAATAACATTCAGTTCTTCCCATCAGGCAGGCAAACCATCGAAATCTACTGAGGGACCTGGAACAGTGTTACTCTGAAACTGATTATAGGGAAGCCTAATCAGGTAGTGGGAAGCCTCTCACGGAAGGACTTCCCACTACCACACTAATCATGGGCCTTCTTCAATCGGCAAGTTTTCTCTAATCCTGGGCCACTGGCAGAAGAACGAACCCAAGGGATAGTACATGGAGCAGAAATTGGGACCCGTAAATGAGTCTCCTAAACACTGAAATGTTATGAGAAGTTGAAGGGAAAGGCGGAGGAATATTCCTTGAAACAACCACACTGCTATTGTCCAGTACAGTAATAATATTACTGACACAAACAGAGACATTAACATTCATAATGCAAGTGCGAGATTCATTCCGCTGCTCTAAGAGAAGAAAAACCATATCATATGAAGTCACAATGACCGAGGTATTCACTTTCATCTCACGTCTTTCCCAAAAGCAGCATGTAAGGAGGAACATCCGTTGAATCGAAATAGTCTTCAGACTTCTGTTGGGACTGAAGCATAACTTGGACGAGTCTACTGAGAAAGTTGTATTGCTAGGAGGAACGTCAAAGGAGTTAAATGACTCGTAGGGACCAGGAATACATCTCTGTTGTAATTTAGATGCCTTTGACTTCCTTTTTGGAGAGTGAGTGAGTGGCAGCTTGGAACTCTATTGCATGAACACCTTTAATTAAAGACTGAAAATGATCACATGTTTAGTGATCAAAACAACCCTGGATACAAATGGCTTTCAAATATATTTTAATTGGAATGATGACCTAAATCCACTTGATACAATCACAAATCATATTAAGTTCACGAAAAAGCTATATGCAAAGTATTTTCCAAATACATATCGAACTTCATTTACGCACATAAGACTTATGCTTCACAACCTCCGAGTGGAAACAGTGAGATGGAGCTGAACTCCAACCCATCTTAGAAATTGTCCGTGTAGTAGTGCGTAGTGCAAACGGAAGAGAATGTTTAGATATCGTGTACTTTAACGGATCAGAGTAGGAATAGATACAGTATGCTAAACCTTAAAAATATTAATTATTTTATGGATGACAACAATCATGAATTAAACTGTGTAAATATGTGTATGATATGTGTAATTATGCACAATATTAGCTACCTAGAAATATATACATGTAATTAATGAACAAAATTGCTGTCTCCTACTTTTATCTGGGCAACATTTTATTTCATTTTAGAAGATATAAATGAACTTTAATTTTTATTATTTTTATAGTGAATTATATTAATACATAAATTATATAATAATGCAGCTCGAAAAGAGTCGACTCAGCGAGCTGGGTAAAATATCTGAATTGACACTACTCTCATGCACACATAGATATACTCTTTTAAAGAATAGGTAATGACTGAAACAAGTGATGGAAATTTGCAAGAATTGAAAGTATTATAGTCTGATTCAAATATGAAGCTAGTTTGGGCGGTAACCTCCCTACTCTATAGTGTTGCCTTGTCTCTACTCTGCTCGGGTCAGGGCGTGAGTGTTACTGTACCCCAGGCTGGGATTTGACGTCAAACACATGTGGGGCGATTTACAGTTCATCACGGAAGTGTTGTCAGTGTTGGTTATTATTTTTTATATTTCATTGTTACTGTAATATGAAAAAAAAAAACGAACACATATAACGATATATAATTGATTATATACAAATACTTGTCAAACAAAGCTCAATAATACATGTCTTACATATAAAGTATATAATACATAAAGTATTTATGAGTATGGAATCATGAATAAACATCTCAGGTGTTGAACCGCACCTATAGACAGCCCCCCTCCCTCCCCCCCCCCTCTGTCACCCTCTTCCTCCCTACCCTGGAGTAATGACCTGAGACCCTGGAGGAGTGACCTGACCACCTTTAGCACAGACATGAAAACAACGCAGAGTAGAACACTGTTGTCAAGTGTACAGAATTCACTTACATACATAAAGGATGGTTATTATCCTAAATATAATCACATTTACAACATCATATTATCAAGATTTATCATATATAATAATTTTTTGAAAATTTGAAGGCTATTTCAAAACTAAATAAGAAAGGTATGAAATATTGTATGCCTTGTTTGGGTAAAATGATAATACTGTTGGATGAGGAAGTCCTTGAGCTCCTTCGCCTAAATTAACTTCATATTTGAATCCGACTTGCCAGCACTGCCGCGTGGTACAGGGGTCACATATTTTATGAGATGTAATAATAATAATAATAATAATAATTAATAATTAACGGTTTATTTACATGGCAGTCAGATACTGAAAATATACATAGGGGAAAAAATTACATTAATATTAATTCTTAATTCTAAGGTCTATGGGCTACAACTTGGAGACATACAGTACATGTTAATTTAATTGTTTATCTTTCGCACTAAAGTGTGAATAGTGCTATGGTGATAGCGGTCAGTGCGAGGGGCTTTGAGTGGCACCAGTTTGTTTTGGTGTCTGGTAGCCCTGGCTAGTGGTGGAGCGTCAGGTGGCAGTAGGTGACGGTGACGTGGGTTACTTAACAAGCCTTCTCCAAACTTGATAAGGGCTTGCTCATACATGGCTGTCAGGCTGAGCAGACTCAGGGTGGTGAGGGCATGATTGTAGCTGGTGTAGGCAGGGCCAAGTATGACCCTGCATGCCCTCTTCTGTACTTTCTCCAGCTGTTGTTGCTGTGTTTTAGTTAGAGATGAAGACCACGCTGGGGAGGCGTACAGTAGGGAGGGTAATATGAAGGTGGTATAGACTACCTTCAAATCCCCTGTTGGAGTCCCCAGAGACCTGAGTCTGCGCAGCATGTATAGTTTGTATGAGGCTACCTTCACCATCCTAGCTACATGTTGCTTCCATGATAATTTATCATCCACTGTGATGCCGAGAAGCTTGAAGGAGTGGATGACTTGGAGTGGATGAGGGCCAATTGTGAGCTGGGGGGGCGGCACAGCTGTAGATGAGGTACAGACGTGCATCACCACGGTCTTGGTGTGGTTGATAGAGACATTGTTATGCTCTGTCCACGTCTGCAGTCTGTCGAGGGTGGTTTGCAGTGGGTTATAATCTGGCGTCCTGGTGTTGACTGGGATGCCAACCGTGCAGTCATCCACGTATTTCCATCGATGCTGGGTGTCGGTGAGGGCATCGTTGATCAGCATGAGGAATGAGAGTGGTCCAGTTTTACTTCCTTGTGGCACGCCGCAAGTCAGCTGTTGCAGGGGAGATATAGAGCCCTGATAACGGACCGCCTGCTGCCTTCCTGTGAGAAAGTCAGCCAGCCAAGCTACCAGGTTGGGGTGGAGTCCCAGGTTAATGGCCTTGTTGACGACAACAGTGTGGTCAACAAGATCAAACGCTTTCCTAAAGTCTACAAAAGCAAGGGCGAGAGAAGTGTTACGTTTGTCCAAGTGGCTGTGGATAAACTCAAGGAAGCTGACTAGGGAGTGGGAGGTGGAGGTGGATTTGATGTTGCCGTAATGACGAGTGTCTAGCTGTAGCTCAAATCAATCTACGTGTGTGAGATTGTGTATCCTAGAAATATTTATGTTAGAAATGAACATTGTTGTATAACGAATTGAATCCCTTAAATCCCTTATACGTGTATGCTTTCGTACCACACGACAGTGCAGGCAAGTGATACATCTGTAAAGCGAAATTAAAACAAAGTTAATATGTTTTCCCCTCGTTTATTCCTTCGATTCTTCATACCACATTATTCATTTCATAGTCCACTTGGAACACAGGGCTAGATTACCTAAAATCCCCATCAATTCCTAGTATATTTTTGGCAAGCCTATCATTTGTAGATCTCCGCTTCAACCACACGCTACATACAGTTAAACACGTATTGGGGAAATCAAATATATATATAATTAATGAGTAACTATTCTCTTACAATATCACTGTAAATGATCAGCAACTCTGTTGGCGTGATGAAGTGAATAGCACTTGGGCCTGGTAATCAGAGTACCCGGGTTTGGACTTCATAATAGGGGAGGTGGCCGAGTGGTTAGTGTTCTGGACTCATAACCTAGAGATCGGGAGATCAATCCTCTCAGGTGAGGGCCTGAGCATATTTACTCTTCCGATTTGAGTTTCAGGCACTAACTATAAGGCCATCGAACGTCGTAAAACACCCTCACTGGTACCATAACAGCTGCAGTATTTGGGTATAGCCCTCACTTCCCTCTCTCTGTGGCTGGGTACCAGTTTGGAAGTCGTTACGTGTGTGTGTGAGCAGCAGTTAACCTGGGCCACGGTAACGGGCTTGATAAAGCCTATGTCTAGTGTCGGATCATATATATATATATATATATATATATATATATATATATATATATAATGTATGAAACTCGTGTTCCTGTTTCATCTTATCTTGATTAAACAGTTATATGAAATATAATCATATTCATAAATTATTTAACTGCGACATCCCCAGTGACTAATAATATATTACTCTAATGTATCATTATATATATATGACTAACTTATATCTTCGAATATCATCTCGAACCTCATTTTTATTCTATATAACTCTGCAGCTTACAACGTATTTATTTAAACTCATAACATCATGATTAACTTCACCTGATATTAATCCTCAAGTCATCATGATTATCCATGTGATGGCCAAATAATGAAGATGCAGCACATGTCTACTCCATTCTCTTCCCAGCGCTCTCCCCTGTGAAATGAAATATTAATTTCCTGCCAGTTAAGTGACAAAATGAAGGTTTTTCATCGCAAAGTAGTAAATGTCACACTATTCATGCTGAGTGGTTAGCTGAATTTCCTGTACGGTAATTTTCAGCTATGTCAATCTTCCTAAATGTCACAACTACTCGAGCTTACCTAATACCTAATTTTAAAAGCAAGTGAACATTTTCCAAATTATTATACTAGATAATATTTAAACAACACTATACGCTCGCTCCACAGTGCCGGATTTACTCCTGTTAAAGCCCATGAGCAGTTGATATTTGTAGGCTCATATCGTTATAATTCTAATAAATAATTGGGGGTGGGGGTATCGAAGTGATCCTGATCAGCTTCTATGTTATAATAATAATAATAATAATAATAATAATAATAATTATTATTATTATTATTATTATTATTACTATTATTATTATTATTATTATTATTATTATTATTATTATTATTATTATTATTATTATTATTATTATTATTATTATCATTATCATTATCATTATCATTATCATTATTATTATTATTATTATTATTAGTAGTAGTAGTAGTAGTAGTAGTAGTAGTAGTAGTAGTAGTAGTAGTAGTAGTAGTAGTAGTAGTAGTAGTAGTAGTAGTAGTAGTAGTAGTAGTAGTAGTAGTAGTAGTAGTAGTAGTAGTAGTAGTAGTAGTAGTAGTAGTAGTAGTAGTAGTAGTAGTAGTAGTAGAAGTAGTAGTAGTAGTAGTAGTAGTAGTAGTAGTGGTAGTATTAGTATTAGTATTAGTATTATTATAGCACCTTTTAGGTACATTTTCAGTCTTTTCTAGTTATGTTCTGACACTAGACATAGGCTTAATCAAGTCCATTACCGTGGCCCAGATCAACTGCTCACACACACACGTCACGACTTCCGAACTGGTACCCAGCCACAGAGAGAGGGAAGTGAGGGTTATTCCCAAATACTGCAGCTGTTTATATAGTACCAGTGAGGGTATGAAAAGCAAAATTGTGAATTGTACAAAATTGAAAATTTAAAGAAACACTGTATATATACTTCAAAACTTCTCATAGCACACACACACACACACACACACACACACACACATAAATTTATGTTAGTAAAAGATGGGAAAAGTTAAGTACTTGAAAATAGTTTAAGTTGATTGTCTTATAATTATTACTGAATGCTATTATATGATGAATTATGTTCGAAGCCGAGTAGCAGCTGCATCGATGAAAAGAAAATTGTTTATAACGTGGATGTGTCCTATGAAAATAATGGAATCATATATGAATGTCGGTGTGACTGTGGAGAAGCTGGTATGCATCCAAAACCTCTCACTGTAAACATGTCTTTGTGGATATATATGCCCAAAGTAAGTTTTCTGAAAATGGCACAATAAGTGTTCAAGTAACCTGTTCAGACTGTCTGAAAACTAAATAAATATAAAGGATCCCCTGTAAAATCTTAGATGCTGACTTTTACAACAAAACCAAAAACACATTCAATAACCACCATTGCTTCGTATGACTCATGCCATTCTGAATTTCGTAACATGTGGTTTTGTCAATAAATTTCCTCTAATAATTTTTATGTGAACTTATTAGGAGGGTGGGAGGAGTCCATTATCCGGTGTGGTCGCTGGTCCCCCAGAGAAACCATGCCAGCTTTACAACCACAAAAGTTATCCATGACGCAACTACAGCAGAAGGTGGCATTGTAACAGCCACGATTAAATAGCAAGGCTCGAGTGGCGAATTGGTAACAGCCTTCGGCTTAGGCTGCAAGGGTACTGGGATCACCCCCCACCCCATTGGTAATTTTAAAACTTTTTTTGTTCACTGTCCTTAGATTTAGTATTAAATTTAGGTGTTCAACATTTTGTGGTTTGAATTCATTCCTAAACTGGGCATGCAAGCCAGGCCTACCTGCATTCTTGATACTTGAGACCATAGAATCTATGATTAGAAAGCCATAAATCTTTGGTTGTTTTAAGCTGATAATTCAAGAAACATATCCACCAAAAATAAAACATTTGTTTCATTGTTGTAATTTCTATGGTTTTTCTTTTTTTCTGTAGTGTTGGCTATTATTAATTGTTACTCCCATATGGTGTGAAATTTATTTAGAATATTTTCATAACTCATGTGACTTTTATGTACTGCGCATTTTAATAACTAAATTATTCAAACCAAAGCTTAAATTAAAATTCCAGTCATAAAAATTTTGGCTATTTACAATTAAGCTTTCTGGTTTCCTGTATTGCACCTGTACTGTGAAGGTATTATGTACACAAATAATATTAAGGGTTTATATTTCATATTAATTTGATATCAATGAACTTTGGAGTAATGTTGTAAAATTATGATGTAGACGCAATACTTATTGTGATGCACTTGTTGGCTGTTATAAAAAGTATTGAGCATACACTGCTCCATTATATAGTACAGGAATAGTGCACTGAATCACATATTGGGCAGTGCACCATAATGTACTCATTAGCATAGCAAGTAAAATATCTTATTAATTGTAAGCTAATAATATTACAATATCTCAAAGTTCATTGTTTTGACATTGAAATGAAATCCTTAATACAATTTGTTTGTAAATTACTTTCCTATAATTAATTCACTTACCACTAGAACTGTCCAGCAGTGTATATAAGCTGGTCACCAATTGATGTTGACATCACCGCCAGCCAATCAGCGACCAGCTTACATACACGGCTTGTTTCAACCTGTTTCCCCCCAGCTGGACAGCAGTAAGTGAATGAATTATTGTACTAGTCCAATACTGGAAACCAGATATATTGTGAATAGCCAATATTGTTATGATATCGGAACTCCATAATTATTAGGTGATTGGAAATATATACTTGGGCCAGTATCTACATTGGTACTAAATTTGAATTCCATTTTATGAAAAATGTTAGATTTAACAAATCGTACCAGCATCTGTCCAATATAATTTGAAAATGGATATTGGAATAACAATTATTTGACAAAATTAGCTGCAGAGAGGAAATCCATATTATAAAATATATTGGATTTAGGTAATTGTACCTATATTACCCCAATGTCGATTGATACAGGATATTGGAATTACCATGGATTTAACCCCTGCAGACCGGGAGGGGGGGTCCCTGCCTCCACATTTCTACCCTGCCGCCAGCGTCAAAATTCCTCGATTTGCCCTATATTTACAACGCTCATACTCTTAACCTATATAGTGTACTGACTTCAAAATTGTTCCATCCTTACCTTCAACTCTTCCTCTTTCCAATGGTACCATCGGGAGGGCTGTACGATGAATAGTTGTGGAGATAGGGAGAGTTGAAGTGAACCATGTTTGTGCGCGAGACAGCGGTGTGTCTGTGTGTATGCATGAGTGTGGTGTGACTGCGGCATGGGTGCTCAGTTTCCCGCTTAAGTCCCTTGTCAATTCACTCGTTTTACTACTATTATGTATCGTATGTCATGATTTCAACACTAAAAATAGTATGAACACTTGTAGGAATATATCATCGTGTAACTGTCACTTAGAAAATGATAAACAAACCGACTTGTACCGTAGGAAACACGTATATTTACTATCAATTGTGCCTGTATGGGTGTGTTTTGTGGTGTTATTTTCTTATTACTACCCCATTATATATCGTGTGTCATGATCTATACACTAAATAATAATTTGTAACCTTGTAGGAATATCATGGTGTCACTCACGTACATATATTCACTACGGTATTGTCTTACGATCGTTAGAGCACAAATTCGGACAAGAGCAATTACTTAAAAATCGCCCAGCCATCGTGGGGTCCCATAATCGACTGAGTGGGTAGCGGATCGATATTGTGAGTGTATTTTGTCGCCTAACGACAAGAAAAACTAGCCGTACAGGGCGCGAAATAGCGCTAAATCGCTGTGACAGTAGGTGCTGTTGCCCGGTTCCTTACGTAAAATGGTCTATCACGTCAACCGGTCTTTAGGGGTTAAATAATTGGTCCCTAATGTTTATTGGATGTACATAATGGTACCAGTATCTGACCATTATAGTTTACATTGGATATTGGTATTTCCATGGATTTAGATCACTGGTCCGTAATTGATTCAACATTATCTCAATATAAACCCTGTGTACAAATGGTAAAGGGATTTATAACGGCCCATGATTGAAAACCGTATTTCCAGTAATTGGACAGAATTTGTTTTGCATGAAATCCAGGATGGTTCCATTAACCCCTAAAGACCGGTTGACGTGATAGAACGTCGTACGTATGGAACCGGGTAACAGCACCTACTGTCACAGCGATTTAGCGCTATTTCGCGCCCTATAGGGCTAGTTTTTCTTGTCGTTGGGCGAGAAAATACACTCACAATATCGATCCGCTACCCACTCAGTCGATTCTGGGACCCCACGATGGCTGGGCGATTTTTAAGTAATTGCCCTTGTCCGAATTTGTGCTCTAACGATCGTAAGACAATACCGTAGTGAATATATGTACGTGAGTGACACCATGATATTCCTACAAGGTTACAAATTATTATTTAGTGTATAGATCATGACACACGATATATAATGGGGTAGTAATAAGAAAATAACACCACAAAACACACCCATACAGGCACAATTGATAGTAAATATACGTGTTTCCTACGGTACAAGTCGGTTTGTTTATCATTTTCTAAGTGACAGTTACACGATGATATATTCCTACAAGTGTTCATACTATTTTTAGTGTTGAAATCATGACATACGATACATAATAGTAGTAATACGAGTGAGTTGACAAGGGACTTAGGCGGGAAACTTAACTCCCATGCCGCAGTCACACCGCACTCACGCGTACATACAGACACACCCCTGTCTCGCCCGCAAACATGGTTCACTTCAACTCTCCCTATCTCCACAACTATTCATCGTACAGCCCTCCCGATGGTACCATTGGAAAGAGGAAGAGTTGAAGGTAAGGATGGAATACTTTTGAAGTCAGTACACTATATAGGGTAAGAGTGTGAGCGTTGTGAATATAGGGCAAATCGAGGAATTTTGACGCTAGCGGCAGGGTAGAAATGTGGAGGCAAGGACCACCCCTCCCGGTCTGCAGGGGTTAAGGTCCAAATACTTTCATGTTTGCTGGGTGGTTACTGAGTTGACTTACCCACCCCCCAACCCCCATCCACTCTACCTGTACCCCCTCCCTCACACCCATACCCCTACCCCCCCTAACACCATAGCCCCTCCCTCCACCCATGTCCCTACTACCCCCCTCCAGGCTGAGACTGTACGTGATGCATGAGTCATACGATGGTAACTGGGGATCAGAAGATGTGGATGGGAATTGGACAGGTCTGGTGAGGAACTACAGCACAACTTGGCTGATTTCTCCACCACCATCACCCCCACAGCACCCAGACTCAAGGTAACGTTTAGGATTGATTGATCAAAAGCGAGGTCATATAGCGACCGAAGAAGAAGGTCCAGAATAAATACTTTCTGTCTAAAAAAAATTGAGTTTTTCTCAGCAAGAAGGTGATTGAGAGGTGGGACAGTGAGTACAGCCACAATCAAATATCCAACGACACTTTCCTTCCATCGTAGTAAATATCTTGGTAATAAGGAACAACACATGTATGATTTTGCACCACCTCATAATAATAATTGAAGGGATTGAGTTGATATGATACTGATTTATTTGCATGATGGAAGGAAAGTGTTGGTGGTTATTTGATTGTGGCTTCAGCAGTAGAGTTGAATGAAACATGAAAAGAAATTTCCAGAATAAATACTTTATGTATATAAAAGAAAAAATAAATTCTCAGCATTTTTCATCTTTGTGTGTCATCTAACACTTTTCCTTCTTGGTGAAAGTTTGTTGTGATCCAAGCTGTTTCCAAGACGCTCTACAGGCGATCTGTTATCCCTCCTTTCTAATTAATGACAAAGAAAGATAAAGAGTGATTTTGTGTGTGTGTGTGTGAGAAAGAGATAGACTGTGTGTGTGTGTGAGAGAGAGAGAGAGAGAGAGAGAGAGAGAGAGAAATTGTACGTAGGGATTATTTATCGCAGACCAAATGCTAATATTAATTCCTTTATTATGTCACTAGAAAACCTCCTTGAAGGAATATCAGCGGCGGGTGTGTCATGTGTGTTGCACGGAGATATCAATATAAATCTATTAAATAAATCAGAAAGGCACACTAAAGAATATGTGGATCTCATGGCAAGTTTTGGGTACTACCCTTACATTAATAAACCAACAAGAGTTTTCAAACAAAGTGCAACCCTCATTGATCACATTTGGTGTAACAACCCTGATATTGTTTCGGAGGGAGGTATTTTGATGAGTGATGTCAGTGACCATTTTGCCCCTTTTATATTGTGTAGGGGAAAAAACCCTGACAAAATGGAGATCACATTCACTTACCGTAATTATAATAATATAGATCAAGATATTCTATATCAAACCATGCAGGGTATTGTTATTAATAATAACCCAAATGACTCCTTACAAAGGGTCACCAGTTCAATTACTGAAGCGATAAATGTAATAATCCCATATAAGACAGTAAGAATTAGAAATAAAATGATTAACAAACCATGGATTAACTCTGCATTGCTGGACAATATTAAGGAGAGACACAGGTTGTACAAAAAATACCTTAAAAAACCCATATCTTTTGGTAAAAAATATAGAGAATTTAGAAACAAAGTAAATAACATGATAAAAGAGGCAAAAAATAACTATTACAAATCCAAATTCCGAGACAACGCGGGTAATAGTAAAGGTACGTGGAATATTATTAACGAAATAATGAATAGGAAGGGTAAAAACACAAGCAACATAGAATACCTAACCATTGATAATGTTAAAGTAACTGATCCAGTTAGGATCAGTAATTCTATGAATTCTTATTTCTCAACTATTGGAAGCAGTCTAGCAAATGCATTACCCACAACTAATCTTTCATCTATAAGCTACTTAACTAATAGTTACCCTGAATTTCAGCTCTTAGACACATCACCTGAAGAAATCCAAACCATTATAAATTCTTTAAAAGATTCTGCCCCAGGACAAGATGAAATCCATATCAAGTTCCTTAAGCTCACAGCAACACAGGTATCACCTACTATATCAAAATTGATTAACTTATCATTTCAGACAGGCATTTTTCCGAGCCAGTTAAAGGTGGCAAAAGTCATTCCAATTTTTAAAGGGGGAAACCAAGGGGATGTGTCTAACTACCGACCAATATCCATACTTATGTCTATAAATAAAATATTTGAGTGTGCTATGTATAATAGGTTGATTGAATTTTTAGAATATAATAATGTATTAGAGGGTTGTCAATTTGGGTTCAGAAAGAACTTCTCCCCTAAATTAGCAATAACACAATTAGTTGACCGCATTCTGCAAGCCCAGAGTGCTGGTAAATTTAGTTTTAGTGTATTTCTAGATCTTAAAAAAGCATTTGACACCCTGGACCACGACATTTTACTCGGCAAACTAAAACATTATGGTATAAGAAATGTATGTAATAGCTGGTTCAGGAGTTACTTAAGTGGCAGGAGCCAGTATACTGTAATTAATGGAGTAACTTTTGAACTAGCTAAAATAACCACAGGAGTCCCTCAAGGATCAACATTGGGTCCACTCTTATTTTTAATATATATTAATGATATTACCGAATCGACAAGTACTTTAAAATTTACTCTATTTGCTGATGATACATGTATCACTCATTCAGATGCAGATATTATAAATCTAGCTAGAATACTAAACTCGGAATTGGAGTTGGTATCATCCTGGCTGATTGCAAACAAACTATCATTAAATCTTCAGAAAACACAATATATAGTATTTGCAGGAAATAAGCCATACAATGCAAACTTTAACATAGAAATATGCAACCAAATCATACAAAGAACCCATTGTACTAAATATCTAGGAATATTCATAGACGATAAACTTACATGGAGAGAACATATTAATCACATTGAGAGTAAGCTCTCCAGATCCCTTGGAATATTACATAAAGTTAAACATATGCTAACAGAAGATATACTAATAACTCTATATTACACATTGTTCTATCCTTATTTACATTATTGTATTGTTGCATGGGGAATGGCAAACAAAACAGCGTTCAACACACTAAGATTAGTCCAAAAAAGAATAATTAGATCATTAGCAAAGGTGAAGCATAGGGATCATACTTCTGTACTTTTTACAAGGCTTAGAATTCTAAAAATAAGTGACGTATATCTACTCGAATGTCTAAAATTTATCTACCAACAATCTCAGAAGAACTTGTTTTCCAGAGCCATAGATATTCATAATAGAAACACACGTAGTAGCCATCTTCTCAGACCCAGGCGGCCCAACACCGAGGCACAAAAGAGGTTTGTGATGTACTTCGGTTGTTGTAAGTGGAATGAACTCCCAAATCACATTAAAAACTCTAATAATAAAGATGTGTTTAAAGTTAAATGTAAACAATATATCCTGAATGGATATTAGGATACTCTCTAGGAATTTCCAGTTTTACATGTTACCATTGACGGTGTTAAGGTCTACCATAAGAATATTATGTAATTTGTTATTATTGACACAAAATGTACTATTGTTAAACATTAGAACACGGCAATAAAAAGTCGCTAGTCTCAAAGTAAGCGTTAGTAATATTTAAGGTTTTGCTACTAGGAGCCTGTCAAAAATGTACACATTTAACGGGCCCAGCCATGTTATCTTTATTCTTTAATATATCCAAATGTTTTAATGTATATGTGGCTAATAAACTATTTGAATTTGAATTTGAATTTGAGAGAGAGAGAGAGAGAGACTGTGTATGTGAGAGATAGAAAAAGAAAGAGATTCATTATGTATGATAGAAAGATAGAGAGAGACTGTTTGAGAGAGAGAACATGAGAGACCGAGTGTGTGAGAAAGATAGACTGTATGTGTGTGTGTGTGTGTGTGTGTGTGTATATGTGTGTGTGTGTGTGTGTGTGTGTGTGTGTGTGTAAATTATATTTATGACACTATAAACAAGTTATAAAGAAATAAATAGAAAAATAAAAAAATAAAAAGGGATATGTTTTGTTGTCCCTCCTTTCCTTTTATTTTCTCTCTCTCTCTCTCTCTCTCTCTCTCTCTCTCTCTCTCTCTCTCTCTCTCTCTCTCTCTCTCTCTCCTTTCCTTCTATTTCCTCTCTCTATATATCTCTTTCTCTCTCTCTCTCTCCTTTCATTTTATTTCCTTTCTCTCTCTCTCTTTCAAATAGATAGAAAATAATAATGTGTTTCAATTTCCTTAGTAAATAAAAATATCTATAAATATTTATTAATTATCCCATGAAATAAATGGGTTTCATATTTATCAATAATTATATTTTAAGGTGTAAGGAAATAATTATACCAAAATAAAATAATTCAAGTGTTAAAAAAAAAAAAAAAAAAAAAAAATCAATGGGTTTGTGTCAAAATTATACCGTTTTCTCTAATTAATAAACTTATGTAAATATTGGTGGCAATATTGGAGCAACTTGATTCCTCCAAATTATTCCAGGCAACAGGGTAGATACCATTATATTTATCAATTTATGTTGCCTTATATACCTTGGAGGAATCTATTTACTCCATATCTCTCTAGGGTAATTCTGAAGCAAACTGATTCCTCCAATCCAGTCTAGTGTTGCCAGGTCTGCTTGACAATATTTCTATAATATCCCCATAGGTACAGCCACAATCAAATATCCACCAACACTTTCCTTCCATCGTAGTAAATATCTTGGTAATAAAGAACAACACGTGTATGATTTGGCAGCTCCTAATAATAATAATAATAATAATAATAATAATAATAATAATAATAATAATAATAATAGTGATAATGATAATAATAATAAATATCTTGGTAATAAAGAACAACACTTGTATGATTTGGCAGCTCCTAATAATAATAATAATAATAATAATAATAATAATAATAAAAAATATGTGTATGATATTGCACCACCTCATAATAATACTTGAGGGGGTTGAGTTGACGTAAGGTGTTGTTGTATGATTATATTTTGATATGATACTGATTTATTTGTAGGATGGAAAGAAAGTGTCGGTGGTTATTTCATTGTAGTTGTCTGTAGTTCTGGTTCCCCATGTCTAGTGAAAATTCCCCATATTTGGCAACATATATATATAGAGAATGTTGGCTGAAAATTAATGTTTGAATAGCAGTCCATAAATAGGGTTACTGAATTGACTTCCCTTAACCCGCCCCTACGCCTTAACCCCCCAATCATACCCCCCCTAACACCATACCCCCACTCAACTGCCCTACCCCCCCTTGATTATTGTATAATGATGACATAATTTGGTTGAAAATTTAGTTCACGTTATAGTTCATTATTCCTTTATTATTAATGTTCTTAAATTAATTATTATATCATTATATTCCCCGTAATTATCCCTACATTATGATATATCAATTTCTTTATTTTCTTAAATAATTAACGAAATTAGCGAATATATTATATTTATAATTTCCAACTGTGACTAATTGGTACATTGCAGCACTTTGGGTGCTCCAAGGTATCTCAGGCAACACAACTTAATGAAGGAATAATACAGTTTGGGGAAATCAGTTTGCTCCAGAAATACTCTATGGAAATCTGGGTTTCTTTATAGTACTTTGATTCCTCCAACTTATATCAGGAAAGAGAATTAATTAATAAATATAATGGTATCAATGCTGTTGTATGGAATAGTTTGGAGTAATCAAATTGGTCCAGTATTACCACAACCAACACCACAGCTTCGAATGAATCAACTTGGTGAACCATTTTAAAGGGGATGTTGTGGGGTGTTGGGGGTATAGGAAGGGGGAGTATATTCGAGGGAGGGGGGGGAGTTAAGAGGAGGTGTTGGGAAGGGGGTGTATTAGGGAGTTATGGTGCTAGGGAGGTAGCTTCGAATGAACCATCTTCGAATGAGTGAATCAGAACCAATGAATCAACTTGGTCAGCCACCCCTATACCCCCTTAATACACCACCTCCTCAATACCTCCTCCCTACACCCCATACCCCCTAATAATCCCCCTCTCTTTACCCCCTCCCTACACCCCCTTTAGAAGGGTTCACCAAGTGGATTCATTCCAAGGTAGCTCATTCGAAGCTGTGGTGTTGGTTGTGGTAATACTGGACCAATTGGATTCCTTCAAACTATTCTACATAACAACTTTGATACCATTATATTTATTAATAATTAATTCTTTTTCCTGACATACTTTGGAGGAATCAAAGTACTATAAAGGAACCCAGATTTCCATAGAGTAATAATTGTGGAGCAAACTGATTCCTCCAATGTGTATTATTCCTGCATTAAGTTGTGTTGCCTGAGATACCTTGGAGGACTCAAGGTGCTCCAATGTACTAATTAGTCACGGTGGGAAATTATAAAGAGAAAATATTTGCTAATTTTGTTAATTAATTGCATAATTAAATAAACTATTATATCAAAATGTAAGGAAAATTACGGGAAATTTAATTATATAATAATCAATTCAAAATAGTTAATAATAAATAAATTATGAAGCAAAACGTGAACTATATTCTCCACCAAATCATGACGTCATTATACGATAATCAATGGGGGGTATGGGGGTGGGGTGGCGGTATGGTGTTAGGGGCGGGTAGGGGCATGGGTATGAGGGAGAGGGTATGGGTAGAGTGGATGTTGGGTAGGTGGGAGGGAG
Source organism: Petrolisthes manimaculis (assembly GCA_034508575.1). NCBI lineage: Eukaryota > Metazoa > Arthropoda > Malacostraca > Decapoda > Porcellanidae > Petrolisthes > Petrolisthes manimaculis. Next base: position 28,734 of record JAWZYT010000614.1, on the reverse strand, counting down.
GGGGTATGGTGTTAGGGTGGGCAGGGGTATGGGTGTGAGGGAGGGGGTATGGGTAGAGTGGATGGTGGGTAGGGGGGAGGGAGGGGGTATGGTGTTAGGGTGGGTAGGGGTATGGGTGTGAGGGAGGGGGTATGGGTATAGTGGATGGTGGGTAGGGGGGAGGGCAAGTCAACTCAGTAACCACCTTTATGGACTGCCATTCAAACATTAATTTTGAGCCATAAATCTCTCTCTCTCTCTCTCTCTCTCTCTCTCTCTCTCTCTCTCTCTCTCTCTCTCTCTCTACCCATACCCCCTCCCTCACACCACACAGTCTCTCTTTCACACACAAAGTCTCTCTCTCATTCTCTCTCTCACTCTCACACGCACAAAGTCTCTCGTTCACACACACACAGTCTCATGCTCACACATTAGTCTCTCACATACTCATTAATCTTTCACACACACATTAATATCTCTCTGACACACACACACACACACACACAGTCTCTCTCTCTCTCACACACAATCTCTCTCTCGCTCTTTTTCACACACACATAGTCTCTCTTCCACACACATTAATATCTCACACACACATTAACCTCTTACACACACACATAGTCTCTCTCTGACACACACACAGACTCTCTTTCATACACACAAATCCATATGCATCTTCATAGTAAAAAATATGTTCGATTTTTTTTCCAAAAAAACGGCAATACCTGAAAAACGGTGCATCGTAGAGGAAAACGGATACAATTTGCCCCCCCTACAGGCAACCCCACCCATATGACCTATTCTTGCACACCCATAGGTCAAATGTGACATTAGACAATATTTTTGACCTATTCCTAAAACCCACATTTTTGGATGGAACTTGAACCGTGATAAAGATGAAGTAAGTCTACGGAAATTACACGATGTTATTCCACACACACACACACACACACACACACACATGGAACAAATTACACGATGTTATTCCACACACACACACACACACACACACACACATGGAACAAATTACACGATGTTATTCCACACACGCACACACACACACACACATGGAACAAATTACACGATGTTATTCCACACACACACACACACACACACACACACACACACACACACACACACATGGAACAAATTACACGATGTTATTCCACACACACATACACACAAAGTATTAAAATAACATCAAAATAGTTTTACAACTCAATTTTTGTAAGGATGTTGATGTTATCATATTACTGTGTGTGTGAGAGAGAGAGAGCAAGGGAGAATATATGTGTGTGTGTGTGTGTGTGTGTGTGTGTGTGAGAGAGAGAGAGAGAGAGAGAGAGATATTTGTGGTTCAAAATTTATCTTTGAATGGCAGTCCATAAAGGTGGTTACTGAGTTGACTTGCCCTCACCCCTACCCCCCATCCACTCTACCCATACCCCCTCCCTCACACCCATACCCCTACCCACCATCCACTCTACCCATACCCCCTTCCTCATACCCATACCCCTACCCACCATCCACTCTACCCATACCCCCTCCCTCACACCCATACCCCTACCCACCATCCACTCTACCCATACCCCCTCCCTCATACCCATACCCCTACCCCCCATCCACTCTACCCATACTCCCTCCCTCACACCCATACCCCTACCCCCCATCCACTCTACCCATACCCCCTCCCTCACACCCATACCCCTACCCCCCATCTACTCTACCCATACCCCCTTCCTCATACCCATACCCCTACCCCCATCCACTCTACCCATACCCCCTCCCTCACACCCATACCCCTATCCCCATCCACTCTACCCATACTCCCTCCCTCACACCCATACCCCTACCCCCCATCTACTCTACCCATACCCCCTTCCTCATACCCATACCCCTACCCCCATCCACTCTACCCATACTCCCTCCCTCACACCCATACCCCTACCGCCCATCCACTCTACCCATACCCCCTCCCTCACACCCATACCCCTACCCCCCATCTACTCTACCTGTACCCCCTCCCTCACACCCATGCCCCTACCCCCCCCCCCCCCCCCCCCTAACACCATAGCCCCTCCCTCCACCCATGTCCCTACTACCCCCCTCCAGGCTGAACCTGTACGTGATGCATGAGTCATACGATGGTAACTGGGGATCAGAAGATGTGGATGGGAATTGGACAGGTCTGGTGAGGAACTACAGCACAACTTGGCTGATTTCTCCACCACCATCACCCCCACAGCACCCAGACTCAAGGTAACGTTTAGGATTGATTGATCAAAAGCGAGGTCATATAGCGACCGAAGAAGAAGGTCCAGAATAAATACTTTCTGTCTAAAATAAATTGAGTTTTTCTCAGCAAGAAGGTGATTGAGAGGTGGGACAGTGAGTACAGCCACAATCAAATATCCAACGACACTTTCCTTCCATCGTAGTAAATATCTTGGTAATAAGGAACAACACGTGTATGATTTTGTACCACCTCATAATAATAATTGAAGGGATTGAGTTGATGTAAGGTGTTGATGTATGATTATATTTTGATATGGCAAGCACTGGCTTCGCCAGCCACGGCTACGCCGTGGGTGCTTTTGCCTGCGGCGCTGCTCGCTTCGCTCCCCCCCCCACTCCCCCCCCCCCACAACCACCCACGCCCCCACACCCACCCCACGCCCCCACTCCCACCCCACCACCCCCACCCACCCCCTACCCCATGCCCCCACCCCTATCCCACGCCCCCACCCCCACCCACACCCCCACCCCAAGCCCCCACCAACCCACCAAAACCACCACCCCCCCCACCCACACCCACACACACCCCCCACACCCCCCAATCAGATGTCACACCAGGTAGTGAAGATGTCAAGTAGTGAAGATGTAAGTAGTCAAGATGTGTTGAAGTGTCACAATTACCACTACTTCCCAACCATCCACCCACATATCTCTTCCAAATAATAGTGAAGATGTTCGTGTATGGCGAGTAGTGAAGATGTATTGTGGCCACCACAGTATACATTGGCATCCTCGCTACCTACCACCCACATCTTAACTACCACCCACCCATATATTTATTGACATCTTCACTATCTACCTACCTACCTACCACCCACATCTTACCTACCTACCACCCACATCTTACCTACCTACCTACCTACCACCCACATCTTAACTACCACCCACACATATTTTTATTGACATCTTCTCTACCTACCTACCTACCACCCACATCTTACCTACCTACCTACTTACCACCCACATCTTAACTCCCACCCACCCATATAATTATTGACATCTTCACTACCTATACCTACCACCCACATCTTACCTACCTACCTACCTACCTTTCACACATATCTTAACTACCACCCACCCACTCACATCTTACCTACCTACCACCCACATCTTACCTACCTACCTCTCTGCCAAATATAAAGGGTAATGTCTCTTGTATCTCTGGGGAATAGTGAAGATGAAACATTTTATAGTAAAATCGTTAAAAATTTGCATTTTTGAAAGTTTGGAAAGGTTGCAATTTTTAATATACATTGATACTGATTTATTTGCATGATGGAAGGAAAGTATTGGTGGTTATTTGATTGTGGCTTCAGCAGTAAAGTTGAATGAAGCATGAAAAGAAATGTTCAGAATAAATACTTTATGTGTACAAGCAACTGGGCTTCGCCCACCACCGGCTACGCCGTGGGTGCTTTTGCCTGCGGCGCTGCTCGCTCCGCTTGCTGCTCGCTATGTTCGCACCTCGCTGCGCTCAGCCCCAGCTCACCCTCCCCACCAAAATCGCGGCTCGCTGCGCTCGCCCCTCTACCCCCGCTCGCTTCGCTCGCCCCACACCCCACGCCCCCACCCCCACCCCACGCCCCCAACCCCACCGCCACCCCCAATCAGATGTCACACCAGGTAGTGAAGATGTCAAGTAGTGAAGATGTGTTGAAGTGTCACAATTGCCACTACCTCCCACCCACCCACCTACATCTTAACTACCACCCATCCACCCACCCACATTTTACCTACCTACCTACCACCCACACACATCTTACCTACCTACCTACCTACCACACACATCTTGCCTACCTACCTACCTTCACACCTGGTAGTGAAGATGACACATTATATCATGGAATGAAGGGCAATATCTCTTCCAAATAATAGTGAAGATGTTTGTGTATGGTGAGTAGTGAAGATGTGTTGTGGCCGCCACAGTATATCATGGAATGAAGGGCATTATCTCTTCCAAATAATAGTGAAGATGTTCGTGTATGGAGAGTAGTGAAGATGTCTTGTGGCCGCCACAGTATACATTGGCGTCTTAGCTACCTACCACCCACATCTTAACTACCACCCACCCATATAATTATTGACATCTTCACTACCTACCTACCTACCTTCCACCCACATCTTACCTACCTACCACCAACATCTTACCTACCTACCTACCTACCACCCACATCTTAACTACCACCCACCCATATAATTATTGACATCTTCACTACCTACCTACCTACCTTCCACCCACATCTTACCTACCTACCACCAACATCTTACCTACCTACCTACCTACCACCCACATCTTAACTACCACCCACCCATATAATTATTGACATCTTCACTACCTACCTACCACCCACATCTTACCTACCTACCTACCTACCTACCTTCCACCCACATCTTAACTACCATTCCTCATCTTAACTACCAACCACCCACACTCATCTTAACTACCTCCCACCCACCCACCCACATCTTTCCTACCTGCCACCCACCCACCCACCCACATCTTCCCTACCTACCCACCCATCCACCTACCTACCTACCACCCACATCTTACCTACCTACCACCTACATCTTACCTACCACCCACATCTTATCTACCTACCACCCACATCTTCCTTACCTACCACACACATCTTAACTACCACCCACACACATCTTAACTACCATCCATCCACCCACATCTTACCTACCTACCTACCACCCACATCTCACCTACCTACCTTAACTACCACCCACACACCCACATCTTACCCACATCTTACCTACCTACCTCTCTGCCAAATATAAAGGGCAATGTCTCTTGTATCTCTGGGGAGTAGTGAAGATGCCACATCAATGTATATTAAAAATTGCAACCTTTCAAAACTTTCAAAAATCATTTTTTTTAACGATTTTACTATAAAATGTTTCATCTTCACTATTCCCCAGAGATACAAGAGACATTACCCTTTATATTTGGCAGAGATAAGTATTAACAGATGTGGGTGGGTGGTAGGTAAGATGTGGGTGGGTGGGTGGTAGTTAAGATGTGGGTGGAAGGTAGGTAGGTAGGTAGGTAAGATGTGGGTGATAGGTAGGTAGTGAAGATGTAAATAATTATATGGGTGGGTGGTAGGTAAGATGTGGGTGGTACGTAGGTAGTGAAGATGTCAATAAATATATGGGTGGGTGGTAGTTAAGATGTGGGTGGTAGCTCAGCATATTTCATCTTTGTGTGTCATTTAACAATTTTCCTTCTTGGTGAAAGTTTGTTGTGATCCAAGCTGTTTCCAAGAAGAGAGAGAGAGCGAGAGAGAGAGAGAGAGAAAGAGAGACTGTGTGTGTGAGAGATAGAAAAAAAAAAAGATTCATTATGTATGAGAGAAAGATAGAGAGAGACTGTTTGAGAGAGAGAAAATGAGAGACTGAGTGTGTGAGAAAGATAGACTGTGTGTGTGTGTGTGTGTGTGTGTGTAAATTATATTTATGACACTATAAACAAGTTATAAAGAAATAAATACAAACATATATTTCTCTCTCTCTCTCTCTCTCTCTCTCTCTCTCTCTCTCTCTCTCTCTCTCTCTCTCTCTCTCCATTCCATTTCATCTCTCTCTCTCTCTCTCTCTCTCTCTCTCTCTCTCTCTCTCTCTCTCTCTCTCTCTCTCTCTTCTTGGAAACAGCTTGGATCACAACAAACTTTCACCTTCTATTTCCTCTCTCTCTCCTTTCATTCTATTTCCTCTCTCTCTTTCTCTTTCTCTCTCTCTCTCCTTTCATTCTATTTCCTCTCTCTCTCTCTCTCAAATAGATAGAAAATAATAATGTGTTTCAATTTCCTTAGTAAATAAAAATATCTATAAATATTTATTAATTATCCCATGAAATAAATGGGTTTCATATTTATCAATAATTATATTTTAAGGTATAAGGAAATAATTCGTGTTAAAAAAAAAAAAAAAAAAAAAAAATCAATGGGTTTGTGTCAAAATTATACCGTTTTCTCTAATTAATAAACTTATGTAAATATTGGTGGCAATATTGGAACAACTTGATTCCTCCAAATTATTCCAGGCAACAGGGTAGATACCATTATATTTATCAATTTATGTTTCCTGATATACCTTGGAGGAATCTATTTACTCCATATCTCTCTAGGGTAATTCTGAAGCAAACTGATTCCTCCAATCCAGTCTAGTGTTGCCAGGTCTGCTTGACAATATTTCTATAATATCCCCATAGGTACAGCCACAATCAAATATCCACCAACACTTTCCTTCCATCGTAGTAAATATCTTGGTAATAAAGAACAACACTTGTATGACTTGGCAGCTCCTATTAACAACAACAACAACAACAACAACAACAATAATAATAATAATAATAATAATAATAATAAATATCTTGGTAATAAAGAACAACACGTGTATGATTTGGCAGCTAATAATAATAATAATAATAATAATAATAATAATAATAATAATAAAGAACACGTGTATGATATTGCACCACCTCATAATAATAATTGAGGGGGTTGAGTTGACGTAAGGTGTTGTTGTATGATTATATTTTGATATGATACTGATTTATTTGTAGGATGGAAAGAAAGTGTCGGTGGTTATTTCATTGTGGTTGTCTGTAGTTATGATTCCCCATGTCTAGTGAAAATTCCCTATATTTGGCAACACTTATATATAGAGAATATTGGCTGAAAATTAATGTTAGAATGGCAGTCCATAAATGGGGTTACTGAGTTGACTTCCCCTCCCCCCTACCCCTCAACCCAACTCCCCAACCCATACCCCTCCCTCACACCCATAGCCCTACCCCCCCTAACACCATACCCCCCCTCTCCTCTACCCCCCCTTGATTATTGTTTAATGATGACATAATTTGGTGGAGAATTTAGTTCACGTTATAGTTCATTATTCCTTTATTATTAATGTTCTTAAATTAATTATTATATCATTATATTCCCCGTAATTATCCCTACATTATGATATATCAATTTCTTTATTTTCTTATATAATTGAGGGGTAGGGGGGGAGGGGAAGTCAACTCAGTAACTCCATTTATGGACTGCCATTCAAACATTAATATTCAGCCAACATTCTCTATATATAAGTGTTGCCAAATATGTGGAATTTTCACTAGACATGGGGAACCAGAACTACAGACAACCACAATGAAATAACCACTGACACTTTCTTTCCATCCTACAAATAAATCAGTATTATATCAACATATAATCATACAACAACACCTTACATCAACTCAACCCCCTCAATTATTATTATGAGGTGGTGCAATATCATACACGTGTTCTTTATTATTATTATTATTATTATTATTACTAGGAGCTGCCAAATCATACACGTGTTGTTCTTTATTACCAAGATATTTATTATTATTATTAATATTATTATTATTACTAGGAGCTGCCAAATCATACACGTGTTGTTCTTTATTACCAAGATATTTATTATTATTATTATTATTATTATTATTACTAGGAGCTGCCAAATCATACACGTGTTGTTCTTTATTACCAAGATATTTACTACGATGGAAGGAAAGTGTTGGTGGATATTTGATTGTGGCTATACCTATGGGGATATTATAGAAATATTGTCAAGCAGACCTGGCAACACTAGACTGGATTGGAGGAATCAGTTTGCTTCAGAATTACCCTAGAGAGATATGGAGTAAATAGATTCCTCCAAGGTATATCAGGAAACATAAATTGATAAATATAATGGTATCTACCCTGTTGCCTCGAATAATTTGGAGGAATCAAGTTGCTCCAATATTGCCACCAATATTTACATAAGTTTATTAATTAGAGAAAACGGTATAATTTTGACACAAACCCATTTTTTTTGTTTTAACACTTGAATTATTTTATTTTGGTATAATTATTCTTTACACCTTAATATATAATTATTGATAAATATGAAACCCATTTATTTCATGGGATGATTAATAAATATTTATAGATATTTTTATTTACTAAGGAAATTGAAATACATTATTACTAAGGAAATTGAAACACATTATTATTTTCTATTTATTTGAGAGAGAGAGAGAGAGAGAGAGAGAGAGAGAGAGAGAGAGAATAGAAGGAGAGAGAGAGAGAGAGAGAGAGAGATGACACACATACACGGTACGCCGACAAAGATGGAGACCTGGGACCAAGAAGCCGGATTACACAATGCATTTTAAATAATTTTACACACTGTATTCTTACCTCCTACTGCCTTCTGATAACAACACACATTGTAGGCACTTCCTGTTTATCACTACACACATAGTTATCTAAGTTTACAAATTATTAATACCAATTATTTATACTCAACAACTGGAGAGCCAATTCTCGAACCTGTGAACAAAAAGCAGTGTTATACAATGGGAGAGCTTCGCCGCAGGTACTTAGTCATGACGTCATGACAAACTTACTTCCTAACAAAACAAAACCTACCTAACCTAACCTAACCTACCCTAACTGGGGGCAAACAACCGGGACCTAACTGGGGCAGACTACCGGGAACTGAGAAAATAGTAAAAAAAAATAGTTTGTGTAAAAATAATACCAGCCCTGCCAGGATTGAACCCCAGACCCTTACCATCTGACGCTGTAGTCATACGAACCAGACCCACCCATTGCCAGGATGAGCTAGGGAAAATTATTTAAAGGAAGGAGAGAACTTGCGCATGCGCAGATGTCATGACGTTATGACTAATTCCTGCAGCGAATGCCTTCCTACACAATGACTTCCTTCTCCTTTCCCAATCTGTGCTCCCGTAGGCAGTTACTGTCTCTCACAACTGTGTTCGACCACCTCTATTTTATTCAACCTTACTATACCTTTTCCACTCTAATTCACTTTGCAATATTAATTCCTAGTTAAGCTTCTTTCATTCAAAAATAAATAAATTTCACAAACATAGCTAAATAAGATTAATAATTATTAACAAATAATATTTAGCCATTTCCCTTATTGAATATTGGAACTTCCTATCTCATCATTTTCATACACATACCCTTTTCTGTTTTGAACTTAATTTTAGAAAAAATAAGGATTACAAGGATTGAACAGTTATGAAAATTAAGATGGGAACCACTCAACATTTAGTCCCTTCAACATGGATTATGTAATATGGCGTCACCTGATTAGAACAATTTGTATGACGAACGGAGTTAATTAATTAAATAAAAATAATAATTCACAAATAATTACAATTCGCTTCAAAACTAAACAGGTAATTATAAATTAACTTGACACACAGTTCTTAACATACTTCCCTAATGATAATTACAATATATCTAATTAATTCATATATGGTAATATAATATGTACAGCCGTGGCTGATAGTGCTTGACCAGGGTCCAAGGAGCGTTGGAGAGTAACTGAACAGAGTTCGAAAAAGTGAGTCTTCTAATCCTCTCTCAACGTTGAGAATGGTTTGGAAAATTCACTTGTTCGAACTCTGTTCAGTTGCTCACCAACACTCCTTGGACCCTGGTCAAGCATTATCAGCCATGGCTGTACTGTACCGTCTCCTCCACTCCCGCTTTCACCAGTTCAGCGTTACCAACGTGTGAGCTACTAGTTCCAATTCTCGCATCCAAAACACCTGCCAGTAAGGGTAAAGGTTGATGGCAGTTTTCGGATGCGAGAGTCGGAACTGGTAGCTCACACAATGCCGGATGTATACGTAGGCAATGCTGAACTGGTGAAAGCTGGAGTGGAGGAGTCTGTACATCATCTTAACCTACCCTTCTCCAGTCTCTCCGCTAATGTTATGTATATATATATATATACACCAGAACAAAACTACACAACGAGAATACCAGAAACAGCAACAGCACTCTACAGTTTCGTGAAGAACTGGTAAGAGCATACATTACTGAGAAAAAAGAAACTGCAAGGAAACTATGAACAGAATGAGATGCTCTCATCCACATATGGGAAGACGGAACCACTACCAAGGACCTACGACTACAAATCAACAGAAAACTACATCTCCTCGGGAAACAACACCGACGCAAGACAGAGAGTGTAGCCATCAATAAATTATCACATCTATATGGCGGCAATATCTAGTTATCTCATCCGTCCCCAGGATACGTCAACCTCACCGACACCACACTCACCCCAGACCAACATGACCTTCTCAATATGGGGCTAAATTGTCACTACATGACTAAGCCAAAACCACACCGGAAACGACTGGAGATATAGATCCTCTTAGATGACATCCATCAATTAGAGAAAAACGGAAAAATTACTACCTCTACTGCACTTCAACCAACTCTACTCACTGAAGCTGCCAAGACGAGGGGAGTTTATTACAGCAAACTCCTGAATAAAAATCACTTCCTTGCCTCGAAACAGCTATGAGAAAACACCGACATCATCATTCGACGTGCAGATAAGGCCTCCTCCTTAGTTGTCCATGGAAGAGAGTAATACCTACAGAAAATGGACAACATACTACAGTAAGTGACACCATCAAATTCAAGAGAATCTTACGTGACCCCACCAACGACACCAAGCGAATGGCCAACACCACCATCACTGCCATCAACTCTAAAGCTGGGGGGATCCACTTGAAGAAACCTAATGGAGAATTTGCTCCTGGTTACGCCTATGACACGGTGAAAACCCACAAGCCCGACAACCCTCTCAGGCCTATCATCTCCTAGATCCCGACTGCCACCTACCAACTGGCCAAATCACTAAACAACTTACTTTCACCTTACGTGCCCAGCAAGTACTGATTCAACTCTGCCACAGATTTGCCCCCGTGGCAATATGTACAGTTAGTTCCACTCCCGCGTTTACCACTGCGTGTTGCCAATGTTGAGCCACCCAGATATTCGAATCCTGAACGAAGCGAAGAACTCATGACCGAGTGAGATGGAGGGAGGGACGACTGAGTTGGGGAGATGGAGGTCATGAGTGCTTCGCTTCGTTCGGGATTCGAATATCTGGGTGGCTCAACATTGGCAACACGCAGTGGTCAACGCGGGAGTGGAGCCAACTGTACCAGCAGATTGACGGTATAGTATTGGGGGTCCTCTTCGCTAACTTCTTCATGGGTTATGTTTAAGAGGATCTTCTCAAATATAGTCGCCCATCGATATACTGTCTATATGTTTACGACATTTTTGTTCAAGTGAAGGACAAGCTACTAATACTACAACAACTATTTATCTCCTCGTGTGGCCTGAACTTCACATACGAAAAATCAACAGATGGCAAACTACCCTTCCACCACACCTCAGACTTCCAAACCACAGTGTACACCAAGTCCACCAACAACGGAAAGTGTCTAAATGGTGACCACATGATTTACCAACACACCTGTAACAGTGTGGACTGTGAGTCTCACCACTATGTTGGTAAGACACAAACGTCACTGTCTTGTCAACTCACCATGCACTTCCAGTAAAGGTCTATAAAAGACCATTACATCACCTACGACAACCAAACACTGACACGAGACAAACTAGTAAATAACAGTACCATACTAGACAAAGAAACAGACAGCAGAAGACTTTCATACCTAGAAACAATCTATATAGAAACGCTTCAACCATCCATAAACAACCAGACACTACACCTCCAAATACTCCCCTCCAGAAAACGACACACCACCACTAATATCAGGATACCCACTACAAATCCAACACCTACTCACCTACCACAAACATCTAACCGACCACCAACCAACAACTCTGACGTAGCGCGAGGATCAGACGACACCCCAATCTACCAATCACTAAGCAGCTGACATGCTGGCCCCGCCCACCCCACATACCTAAAATAGTTAATTAAATTCCCATCACCCACACAGTATCACCACTTCTCCCTGAAGATGTCCAATGTACTGGACGAAACATCGACCTCCACAAATATCTCACTTGTAGATATGTTTCAGAATAGTTGAACTTCTGACATGACTTTGACAGGTATGTGCCGGATATGCCTGATTGGTGGCTTCACAAATCTGGTCTTACTAGCGCCTCCACCTATATAGCTCCATGTCTGGGATCAACACAAGTGTAGCAACCTTTTCGCACAATTTGTTTTTAATTTCAATGAGAGGGTGGTGTTGATAATAATTTTGCTGACTGTACCTCAGCCAGTAACCCTTAATTAAAATTGGTGTGGGAGTAGAGTACAGTTGGCGAATGTGTCCAAGTAGTCTGCCAAAGCGAGGTTTGGTTAGGTCAGGAATTGCCAATTCAAAAACTTGGCTCGGATTTTGTGTTAAAAAAAAAATTGCTTAGCAAAAATTGGAAAACCCGAGCCAAAGTTCGGCTATAAATGGCTCGGATTTTCCAATTTTACTGTTTCTTTCACTTCACATTTCATAAATAGTTCTTTAGTCACTCAGTAATATCTTTCCCCAAATCAAAACCCTGATATCCCAGGCTCAGACATATTTTTTGGTGATGAATGACACATTGTTCGGTTCATGAACCAGCTACTAATATGAGTGTGGTGGCTTGGTGTGGTGGAGGTATGGAGAAGGTGGCAGAGTTCACAAAAGCTTCCCCTTATAGATGCCGTAAAGTAACCTCGCCATAAGTGATATCTGAAATTATGAAATACAGTAATGAGAAAACTGATTTATAGTGTATGAATTTATATCAGCATTGTTGAAACAGAAACCTATTACATATATTGCTGTCTCAGGTCAGTTTAGTAAAGGTTGTTAATGTACTTAAATATTCATATACATATTAATTAGTTCATTACCACCATAACATTAGAGAGAAGGTGAAGCTAATGGGTATGACTAAATCCATCTCTTATAATGTAGTTGAGAATTCTATGACAATGTATCTATAAGTATGGGATGTAGCCACATACAGTTGTTTGTGTTTAATGTATCTTAAGCCATGACTGGATTAAAGAGTGAGGCAAGGGTAGCCCAAAATCACACATGCTACAAACGATTGTGTAATTTGCTGATAATGTATATTAAAACAGGTATAGGAAGGCTTTGAATAATTAAAACATCACTATTGACATATAAGAGATTTCTTGTAACATTAACTCAACTTACTGCATGTACAAGATACATATTATGTATTCTGTGTGGTAACACATACTTCTTTCTATAAGCAAAAACTTTAACTGCTGAGGAACAAAGTTATTATTAGTGCTAGTAGTCATACCTTCCATATTCAACAGGGTCATTATGGAGTCGTGTGAGGAGGGCTGCCAGGTCACGTGGGTGGTAGTGACGGGCATTAATGTAGGAATGTGGAGGCAGATATTTAGTGTAATCTGCACCTGTAACATAGTGTAGTGAAGGGATGGTAATCATAGTATAGTGTAGGTAAAGTAACTTACTTAAGAAGCGAAAATAAAACAGGTCAGATGAACACAGAGAAACGTGTGTAATAAATTTTAAAGTGAACCTTTATCTATTCTCTAATTAATGATAGTGGTAAAATTTTAAGTACCTGGATTTGCCATCAGAGTATCTGTGTTTGATTTCCAGGAGGAGATCTCTCAAGATCTTATTATTAAAATACATTTTTAAACAAAAGGTTCTTCATCACTCAGTTTGTATTATTCTGGAATACAAATTACGTGAAAAAATTCCTTTTCCTCAAAGAAATTTAATAATACGACCCGTAGGAATACATAACAAGGAATTGCACATCAAAACATATGTATAAACAAAAGTATAAAGTGCTTTCAGCCTCTTGAAATTCAATATACACTTAGTTCATTGTTGTATTCAAACCATGATATTAATATTTGTAATACAGTACCTTGGTAAAGTGATGAAATATAATTATAGACTTAAACGTTTCCCTAGTAATACACCTAATCTTTTCAATGTGATGATAGCATACAATTTTACAGTGGCTGTGACACAACTTGGTGTAGTGGAAATACTTTTACTTCCCTTATAATATCAAGGTTGCTTAATATTAACCTTATGTGAACAAGTGCCCTCTTATATTCTCAGTATGGCTAAATTATACCGTGTATAATTTAAATCAGTGAAAGTTATATATATTATTAACCTGGCTAATGTCCTATAATTTGATCGTCATATCCAAGAGCTTAATATTTTCAATTATTTCTGAATTCTGTATAGAAGTATAATGATTATGCCAAAGAGGACATGTACCAATTATACTACATACAGTATTTATACTCAGAATTCTTCAACATCTCTTCATCACATGTAATCCTGTATATACAGTACACATGGGAAATGGGTTAGTTAGACCAAAGTCACCAAACTGCTATGAGTAAGCCTTATTTTACAGCCATAACACTAGCTCAGTAGTTCTGCCTGGGAACCTAATCTCAATCATGTCTTAAAAGTAACTGCTGAGTGGCGTGGGAGATACGGTGTTGGGTCAGAGGGTCATCAAAGAAGTTGTTCACTTCCGATAAGCTTAGCCTCCTACCAGATAACAGAAGTATAGTAGACACCGACTACTATCCACGCTGAATCATCATCACTACCCATCTTTCTTGAACAATAACTTAATACTACCTACAACTATTTATATCTCTGAACAGACTTACTATTACCCACACTTGACATAGCCACTATGTATATCCTTGAATACAGACTTACTATTACCCACACTGACTTACCACCACTAATTATATCCCTGAACACTGACCCATTACAACTCATCTCTTCATCATTTACTCAACACTCCATTATATGGCCACTGTCAACATTCAATGAATTTTTATGTGCAACAACTTGACAGAATTGTTTAGCAACAACACAACATGAGGCGGAGTCTGATGCCTTTGAAAAGAAATAGACTACAAGTAAAATGTCAATAAAGGCTCTTCCTCGTTGTAATTAACCACTGTCCACACTCACTCATTTTAACCCACATTCCCTATATTTGACTCACCAATAACCACACTAACCTATCACTATATCCACATAGTTACCTCCACGAACCACAATGGCTATCGCTTTTGAAAAACTCACCACCACTACCTACCTCCATAAACCACAGGTACAAGGTTGTGCTGGAGAGGATTGTAGAGTTTTTCAGTGATGTAGTCCTCACACAGACTGTTCTCCATAGACAGGTAGAAGGAGTAGTTGGTGCTTAGTTCATGCTGCCAGCAGGGCTCCTTCAGTGGTCCTTTTGGCCCACGACACACTAGCGTACCACATCGCCCATACCTCCAGGGGTAATGGTTACAACTTTCAACCTTTCCAGATTACATTACAATATGTTATTATAATCACAGTTTATAGTCACGTTATATCATCGGGAAGGCGTAACTGTAGTCGAGCCTCAGCCAAATGGCGCGTACACGAGGTACACCCTAGCCTAACCAAACCATGAATTATTGAAATCAGACTAACCAACCTGACCTATTCTAACCAAACCTAGAACAGGATTTCCTTGGGGCCTAACCTTGGCATTCTTCGGGCATAACATTGACATCCTTCGGGCTTAACATTGGCATCCTTCATGTTTAACCTAACCTACAAGTCTGTGTGAAAATAATAAAAAGTATTTTGTGTAAAATTATAAGCACACTACCAATGCCACTCCGAATGTCAGGCTCTTTCATATTTTCACCTGGTCATATCATTATTGCGTACGTGTGTTTGTGTCCTTTTAACACTTTACAAATAATACAATAGTGAAAATTTCCCTGCCAAAAGAGCACTTACGTTCCCACTGGCATATACTTTTGCAGTTCTTTCACATAGGCTTCCCTCCTGGACTGTGTTGGGCAATGGCTAGACATCCAAGCTACTATCTTAGGTCTCATGACGAAGGTAGACCAGGAAGGGCCCATCACATCCTCTAGTGTCCGTCCAGCTTTCAGATCCTTCGTGTAGCTTTTTATTATCTTTTCATGTTGTGACATTAAGTTGGGCCTCAATGGTCTGCAATTACCACACTCTTCTGTTTATACAACTTCATTACATCCTTAGCAAAATATTATAACCAGACATGAAATCTCCTCTAGGCATATTGTTGGTTGAAATCTGTATAGTACAGGATATAATATGCCTACATTTAGCATTTAACATAACTTGAATATTAACATCAGAATATATAAAAAGCTAAAAGCAATTTAAAATACAATAAAGATAATTAAAACAAAAACATATTGTATAGTACACCCGTAGATGGTGGAGTCAGCTGAGAATTTAAAACATAGTCATTCCATTGTTGTCGGCTGAGACCAAGTGTTTGCTGGACAGAATCCTGTTATTTAATTTTTTGGCATTCCTCCTCCATACTCAGAGGTAGGATGTGGGAGGGAGCCAAAGCCAAGCCCGTCTGGTTGGCTATTCTGTGTGTGTGTGTGTGTGTGTGTGCTTTACTTACGCCAAACAATGAAGCATAAATACAATGGTTTTTAGACGGTCTGATATATCAGATAAAAGTAAATGTTGAATGCCAGTATTTAGTATTTACACACCATTAAACTTGAGCCAACACAGGGACTGAATGAGTCATGATACCTATAATAGTTAATAATATAAGCGTAATTTACAGTCCAAGTCAACTATATGTTAAGAACTTTACCTACACTATATATAGATGATGGTGTAGAACTGTATTATTTGGTACCAGCATAGAGATAAAACATACAGGAGGCGGCATGACGTCACAAAAGTGAAGCCAATGGCTATTGGTCGGCTGTCTCCCCTCCCCCCATTGATTCAAAACAAACCTCAGCTGATCACGTCAGAGCTTTCAATTTCACCAAGTACGTGAAACATATTTTGCCATTTTTTTTTAATAATGTCAACGTGTTCAGCATATGGGTGTAGGCTCTTCAGAGAGACAGGAGTCCTACTACTTTTCATAGGTATGTTATGAAAGTCATATTGAAAAATATACGACATAAATGGACAAATCAACAAAGTGAAATTCATCACCTGCCTCCCACACCGTGACACCCATGTCCTGTAGAATATTGATACTGTACACACAAAAACTGCTAAGCCAAGGCTATTATAGTTTTGTGGTATTAACTGTTAATGTATTGTTGGCATCTGTCTGTCTCGAAATACAATGAAGTTCTGCTCCATGGTCTAGTCTGTTGTTGAGTTGCAGCGCCTACTGTGGCTGCACAACCCGATCCTTGAGCGGCAGGCACTATTACATTTGCTGCAGATGTAGTCTGCGCCTAGGCTCTGTGGGAGCTGATGCTGCCCTCTGCTGTTTGTGCTCTTTCCTCTTCTCCCATTGGTCCTCTCTCCTCTGCTCACTTCGCTGGAGCCCAGCTCTGACAGCAAGTCTCCAGAAATTGCGGTCTGCACCTACTGTTTCCCAGTTAGCAGGGTTGATGTTGCCTGCCTTCAGATCGCGTTTGCAGACATCCTTGTAACAAAGCACAGGTCTTCCTGCTGGTCTCGAGCCAGTGGCGAGCTCCCCGTACAGCATGTCCTTGGGAATTCGCCCATCCTCCATGTGGCTGACATATCCAAACCAACGCAAACGTCTTTGCGAGAGCAGGGCGTACATGCTTGGTATCCCCGCCTGAGCCAGGACATCTTTGTTTGGGACATGATCCTCCCAAGTGATATTCAAGATCTTCCTGAGGCAGCGCATGTGGAAAGTGTTGAGTCTGCGCTCTTGGCGGGAGTACAGGGTCCAAGCTTCGCTCCGTAGAGCAGTGTGCTAAGCACGCAGGCCTGGTACACCTTCATCTTGGTGTTAGTGGTTAGCATGGAGTTGTCCCAGACCCTGCTTGCGAGGCGAGCCATCGCTGTTGTTGTTTTGCCGATTCGCGTGTTCAGCTCGACATCCAGGGAGAGATTGCTGGATATGGTGGAGCCCAGGTAGGTGAAGTTTGTCACTGCCTCAAGAGTGTGGTCGCCGATGGATATGCTTGGAGCGCTGTTGACATCTTGGCCCATTATGTCAGTCTTCTTGAGACTGATGGTAAGACCGAACTCTTCACATGCCTGTGCAAAGCTGTTGACAAGCCGCTGCAGGTCTTCCTCTGTGTGTGCTGTCAGGATGGGGGTCAATGCTCCCAATTGCTGCGTTGGTGACGGTGTTTTCTCTAGTGTACAGCTCCTGGTAGTGCTCTGCCCATCTTTCCATCTGCTTGCTGCGATCCGTGATGATGTCTCCTGATGCCGACTTTAAGGGCGCAGTCTTACTGGCGCTTGGGCCGAAGGCTTTTTACATGCTGTCATACATCCCGCGGATGTTGCCGCAGTCAGCGGAGAGTTGAATGTTCTGACAGAGGTTAAGCCAATAGTCGTTGGCGCAGGGACGAGCGATCCTTTGGGCATCGTTCCGAGCATTCTTGAATGCAGCGAGTGTCTTTTTGGACGGTTCCCTCTTGTAGTCAAGCAGTGCTGTTCGCTTGGCCGATAGTGCTGGCTCGAGCTCGGCGATTCCTGCCTCACGTTAATGTATAACCTCACGTATATATGGCATTGACTGGGTTATAAAAAATAAACTTGTTCCAAGGGGTGACCTATTTGTGCCCAACTTAGGGTTGGCCTGTAGGATAGTTTAGAGTGTTGAGAGATTGCATTATGAATGTTTTAGCATATTTCATAAATGTTTAAACATATTAAATTTATAATTGTGCTTACTATGTAGACTATTTGGTTGTTGAAGATATAAGTGTAAGTTAGTACCGTAGTCTTTGTTAAGCCAATGTACCAAGAGTTTTTATAATTGCGAAGTTACCTTCTAGAACTGATGAGTAAATTTAATGTTCTTCTGTGAATCAGAGTGAACTGGAACGGAGTAAGTGATGACTCACTTTATGCAGTAACAACCAGTCATCATGGTAACATTCCATGTAGCGTAATGGTAAAATGTGTTTGATACAAGACACCACACCTGAGTGTGAACTCTATTCCATGACAGTTCTAGGTGTTGCACTACACATTTCTTCACCATAATATACACATCTTCAAAATACATCACATATATGATATTTCCAGTACCCTACACACATCTTCACTACCCTATGTACATTTTCACTGCACATCACACATCTTCACAGCGCACCACAGCTTTTGCCTGCGGTGCTGCTCGCTTAGCTCGCCCCCCCCCCACACTCCCCACCCCCACCCCCCCAACTCCCCACCTCAATCAGATGTCACACCAGGTAGTGAAGATGTGTTGAAGTGCTCACTACCTACCTACCTACCTACTACCCACATCTTATCTACCTACCTACCTACCACCCACATCTTACCTACCTACCTACCTTCCACCCACATCTTAACTACTACCCACCCACCCACATCTTACCTACCTACCTACCTACCACCCACATCTTAACTACCACCCACCCATATAATTATTGAAATCTTCACTACCTACCTACCTACCTACCACCCACATCTTACCTACCTACCTACCTACCACCCACATCTTAACTTCCACCCACCCATATAATTATTGACATCTTCACAACCTACCTACCTACCTACCACCCATATCTTACCTACCTACCTACCACCCACATCTTAACTACCACCCACCCACCCACATCTTACCTACCTACCACCCACATCTTACCTACCTACCTACCACCCACCCATAAAATTATTGACATCTTCACTAGCTACCTACCTACCTACCACCCACATCTTACCTACCTACCTACCTACCACCCACATCTTAACTACCACTCACCCATATAATTATTGACATTTTCACTACCTACATACCACCCACATCTTACCTACCTACCTACCTACCACCCACATCTTACCTACCTACCTACCTTTCACCCACATCTTAACTACCCACCCTCCCACACACATCTTAACTACATCCCACCCACATCATACCTAGCTACCCACCCTCCCACACACATCTTCCCTACCTCCCACCCACCCACCCACATCTTCCCTACCTACCCACCCATCCACCCACAATTAACCTACCTGCCACCCACCCACCCACATCTTAACTACCTCCCACCGTTCCACACACATCTTACCTACCTCTCACCCTAGTGAAGATGTATGCATTTATCATGATGTCACATTTTATCGTAAAATCGTTAAAAAAGTGATTTTTTGAAAGTTTTGAAAGTTTGTTTAAGATACATTGATTGATTGATGATTTGCGTTTGTAGCCTACTTGTTCTTATTTCTCTGTAACTTTATAATACTGTCTGTGGGTTGGTGTGTAAGCTATGACCTTCTCTTTTACTATACCTTTTGCATAATACAGACTATTAATTCATTAATTCATTCATTCTTTAATTCATAGTCCTAGGAAAAGTTTGCGAGAAGAAGTAATGCTCTAGGACTGTGGTCTTCAACCTTTTTTTATGTCGTCTACCCCTATTGGTGATTAGGTAGAGCTGTCCACCCCTCACCCACCTCCCCCCAGAAAGTCTCTTAAAAAATCTCACATTTTAACATTTAAAATCTAACTCTCATATCTCAATTCTACGACTATGTAAACTTGTAAACAGAAAAAAAGTTTCTCTTATTTTTTTTTATTTGACTTTTCCATATTCCATTCTGCTTTATACCATTTATAATTATAGGAAAATCTGCATAAGAGTTCCATGCGTCAAATATTTACAATTTATGCATATTTCAGTAGGGAACAATGTAGTATGTTCGTCCAGCGTAGCACTAAGTCTAGGGTGTTTATACCTTAAGTTCAGACTCCAGCGTTCACGGTGTCTTTCTCCGACAAGTCCTTCTTTAAAATAACCCACTGAACACTGTAAAAAGTAGTGCACATTATGATGGGATGCTCATGTGCTACTTAAAGTTGCCATCTCGTAAAGCATGTTTTTATTTTTATTATTATTAAATGACGTCTTCAATATTCTTTTAAGTCCATCACCATTTATATATAGAAAATTACATTATTTACTCACTTAATTTCATAAATTATTTTTTCATCTCATATTATTACAATCATTATTATTAATGCAATCTACCAACCTGCTGCATTCATCCGCAAATTACCATCATCCCATTTTCCTCGCTACGTGACAAGCTGACAGCACCAAGATAGCTTCCAGCGTTAACAGGTGTGTTTAGTGTGACCTCGGGTATGGCTGGTTTTTTCACGCATACTGATTTTGCTAAGCCACAAAGAACTTTTTAATGGATTATAATAACAAATTATGGCGATGTAACAAGTATGTAAGCCGGAATAAAAACACACGGCCCTGGTGTTGGTTAGAGCCAGTGTATTCAAACATAGTTTCTTTGAGAATTTAATAATATCCAAAATTTTCCTGCAAGTTTGCTCTTTGTTACGTACCAGAGAGAGAGGGCCGGAAGACGAATAATTCGATATCATATCAATATATATATCAATATTAAAGAGGTGCGGCCACTGTGCACAAGCTACCATCGGAAATTGGGAAATTTTCAAGACACCTCAGTGACCTACACTTCCCCAGGAAGGGTAGGTAAGTCTCACTCCGCCTCCATGCGGTAACCTCGGGTGACACCTCCTTAATTTTAGTTTTATCTTATTGTAACTTGGAGGTGAAGATAAAGGGGGAGGCGGTTTGGGGACAGTTTTGGTTCCCCACATATAGGTTTTAATTTGTTTTTGTATTTTATATAATTTAAGTGGTTATTTGTAGTTTTCTTTTTATTTTATGTATTACTGTGGTGTTTTTTAAGTTTTACAATGCTGATGGCCCGAATGAGCGCTGCGTTGGCCTTGCCAACCACCAGCGGCTCCCTAATGGGGGGAAGGACAGCTGCGGCTAGTGAAGGGGAGGGGTCTCCGGTCTGTCCTGTAGGGGACAGGGGAGGGGAAGAATGCTTGAGAGTAGTTAGGATTAATGTAAATGGAATGACGAATGAAGTGAAAAGGAGAGAGATAGTGAAGTGTGCTAGGAGGAGTAGGATAGATGTGTGTGCTATAACAGAGACGCATTTGAAAGGATGGGGGTTGGAAGAGAGTGGAGATAGAGGGAAGAGTGTGTTGTGAGAAGGAATGGAAGGAGGCGTAGTATGGACAGGTATGGATGAAAAGAGTAAAGGGAAAGGAAAAGAAGGATGTGCATTGTTGGTGTCTGGGAGGGTGTGGAAAGGAATAGATGGGCATGGAAGGAAGGGAGCAAGAATAGTATGGATGACTGGTAAGATTGGTTTTGTAAAGTATGCATGGGTCTGCGCATATGCTCCGGTTAATGCACAGACCAAAGTAGGAAAGGAGAAAATTAAAGAGTTTTGGAATGAATTGATTGACTGCCTGAGGAAGTTTGAGAGTGGGAGGAGGATAGTGATGATAGGAGACATGAATGGGAAAGTAGGGAATGAGAGAAGAGGAAATTTAGTAGGCAAGTGGGGTGTGAATGGAATAAATTAGAATGGTGAGTGCCTGGTGGATCTGTGTGCCGAGGCACGGTTGTTCCTCGCCAACACCTACTTCGAGCACAAATTGATTCACAGGTACACTTGGAAGAGGAGAGATGAAAGGGGTGAGCAGATGAGTCTGATTGATTATGTAGCTGTTGATGAAAGGTTGAGAAAAGATGTGATGGATGCAAGAGTGGTGAGAGGCATTTTCCATTGCTCTGACCATTATGCGGTGTTGGCAAGGATTAGAGTCCGGGCAAAGTGGGTGTATGGAAAGAAGGATAGAGTGGGGAACGAAAGGGAGGTAGCAAGTGGAAGA
Organism: Petrolisthes manimaculis; assembly: GCA_034508575.1. Classification (NCBI taxonomy): domain Eukaryota; kingdom Metazoa; phylum Arthropoda; class Malacostraca; order Decapoda; family Porcellanidae; genus Petrolisthes; species Petrolisthes manimaculis. The sequence continues at coordinate 5,854 of JAWZYT010000614.1, read as the reverse complement.
TTGAATGATAGTGAGTACAAAGAGGTATATAAGAGGAGAGTGGGTGAGGTGCTTGAGGATGCAAGGTTGAATATAGGGGGGGGGGGGAGTGGGAGTGAATGAGATGTATGAAGTGTTTAAGGAAATAGTAATGAGAACAGTAACAGAGGTATTGGGATATAAGAAGAAGAAGAGGGGCAAGAAAGGGAGTGCATGGTGGACCGAGGAAGTGAAAAATGCAATAGCGATGAAAAGGAAGGCATTTAGGAGAACATTACAGAGGAATGTGCCAGAGGAAGTGAAAGAGAGGTGGAAGAGAGAATACAATGTTTGTAAGAGGCAAGTGAAGAGGTTGGTGAGTGAGAGTAACAGGAGAGTGGATGAGGAGTTTGGTAGGAAATTGAGTGATAAGTTTAGGGAAAATAAGAAACTGTTTTGGAAGGAGGTTAAAAGAGAAAGAGGAGAAGGAAAGTCTGGTAGTGTGAGAATGAAAAAAGAGGATGGTGTTACTGTGAGTGGAAGTGAGGAAGTGAGAGAAGTGTGAAAGAGACATTTTGATCGTTTGATGAATGAAGGGACGGGAGGGGAGGCGGTGGTGACATGCATAGGGATAGAGGCAGGTGGTAGACGACAGGATGTGCAGGGAGAATTAGGAAGGGAAGAGATTAGGAAAGCAATAGGGAAGTTAAAGATGGGAAAGGCACCGGGGGTAGATGGGATAACTGCTGAAATGTTAAAGTATGGGGGAGAGGTAGTGGTGGAGTGGATGTTGCATATATGCACATTGGCTTGGAGGCAGGGTGAGGTGCCAGAGGACTGGAGGAGGGCTATAATTGTACCTTTGTATAAGGGGAAGGGGAGTAGGAAGGAGTGTGGTAGCTGTAGGGGAATAAGCCTTATTAGTGTACCGGGGAAGGTGTATGGGAAGGTTCTAACTGAAAGACTGAAGGCAGTAACAGAGAATAAAGTTAGTGAGGAACAGGGAGGATTCAGAAAGGGTAGAGGATGTGTGGATCAGATATTTGCATTGAAATCAATAGTGGAGAAATATATTGGGAAGGGTAGGAAGTTGTATGCTGCCTTCATGGACTTGGAGAAGGCATACGATAGGGTGGATAGGAGAGCTATGTACGAGGTGTTGAGAATATATGGTGTTGGGGGATCTCTTCTGAAAGGCATTGAGGCTTTTTATGCAGATGCAAAAGCATGTGTGCGGGTAGAGGGTGATCTGAGTGAGTTTTTTATATTAGTGTAGCGCTGAGACAGGGATGTGTTATGTCACCGTGGTTGTTCAATATATATATGGATGGTTGCATGAGTGAGATGAAAGCCAAAGTGAATGGTCTGGGGGTGAAGTTGAGGCTGAATGAAGTAAATTGGTCCTTGGCGGCAAGTTTGTTTGCGGGTGACACTGTGCTGATGGCTGAGAGTGAAATGAATTTACAGAGAGTGGTGGACGAATTTCAGTCTGTATGTAAACGAAGGATACTGAAGGTGAATGTGGGTAAAAGTAAAGTGATGGTATTTGAAAGACCAGAAACTGAAGTGATTGACTTACAAAGTAGAAGTACCAACTGGGACGAAGTGTGAGATAACTTTGAGGGGTGAGAGGATGGAGGAAGGAAAGGATCTTAAGTACCTGGGGACAGTTATGTGTAAACATGGAAGTATGGAAGGAGAAATAAGGGAGAGAGCAATGAAAGGTAGACAAGTCATAGGATCACTGGGGAGGATAATGAAAGGTAGAAGTGTGAGTATGGAAGTGAAAAGGTGACTACGAAATAGTATAATCCTGCCAACACTGACATATGCGTCGGAGACATGGACATGGAGTAGGGCTCATCAGTCAAGAATAGGTGCTGTGGAAATGAGTTACTTGAGAGGTGCATGCGGACTGACAAGGTGGGATGGAGAAAGTAATGAGAGTGTGTATAAGAGATGTGGTATGAGTGAGAAGGGAATTGGTCTTGTGTGTGGAGTGGTTGAGTGAGTGAAGCGAAATACTCTGAAGTGGTTTGGACATGTAGAGAGACTTTTCTGCCGTGGCCACACCCTTGGGGGGAGTTCCCGGAGGGAACGAAACGTCAGAGCTATAGATAGATAGATAAATCAATATTCCCAAAGCTTTACAGTCACTTATATTGTGTAATCGATTACTACAGACTTTTGATTAATAGCAATCAAGGTAGGTTGGAAAACCTGGTTTCTGTCGTGTTAGAAGGTTAGAAGGTCGGTCATTTTTTTTAGTTCCTGCATACTAAAATAGTTCGTATATGAGTGCTACAGGGTATGTTAACATTGAAAATTAGCATGTGTGAGAACCATATATTTATATATGAGTATAAACAAATCTCATATATAAATATTGAACATCCAAGTTCGACTTCACGTCTGGTAATACACAGATGCACGTAGCGCGCTCGACCTGGCTCGTCTATGTCGTAACATAGAGGTGACAATGAAAGCTGGATTAATTCGGTGTGATCACTAATTACATCCCCAACGTTTCATGGTTGCTTATGTTATCGATTGGTTGCAACAGAAAAACAATTGATAAACGAGGTAAGGTCTATATGCCAAATAGCGAGTGTACAGTGTAACACGTACACTGTAACGAGTGCTATTGTGTGTGTGACTTTGAAAATTACAGGTGTGAAGGACAGGTGTCTTATGAGTCTATGAAATGATCTTATATAGATACTCGAACTCGTGTGTTAGATTGAATTGATTATTAATTAAAGTAAATTGAGTAGGAGGTCCTGAAATAGCACCATAATAATAACACAGTGATAGATTCGTTAATAATTACACAGGACAACGTAAGATAGGATATCGTACGAAAATCGACTCCAAGGACATTTAAAGAACAGAATCACGTATATTAACATATTTATTCTTAGCTAGCTTTTGCGTGTGAAAGTGTGTACGTGTGTGTATTATTTATTAAATTCTTATATTGGTGTATGACTGGAGTTTAATAAATATAGTAAGGCGATTGTGATTGGTTGTTTCATACACCATATCCTTTGTTACTATATATATATATATATATATATATATATATATATATATATATATATATATATATATATATATATATATATATATATATATATATATATATATATATATATATATATATATATATATATATATATATATATATATATATATATGCATACATTGTCTAAGAACTCTCGTTAAAAATTAAATTTGTTGATAAACTTGCAATAAGGAAAAAGGGGATTAAAACCTCTGAAACGTTCGTTGGGCCAACACAACGAAGGTTAATTAATAAAACTGGGTAAGGTAAGTCATTACATACTTAATTATTATATAAATTATAATAATTCAATATTGCACAAAAGTCTTATTACAGTGTGGCCCGGTTAGGTCCAGGCAGTCTGCCCCAGTTAGGTCCCGGTAGTCTGCCCTGGTTAGGTCAGGTTAGGTTAGGTCAGGTTAGGTCAGGTCAGGTTAGGTTAGGTTTGGTTAATTATCGAAACTTTGTTCAGATTTCCCAAATCTTGACAATTATCCCTCATGAAAATTTCGACATTTATGTAGGTCAACACAGCAGTATCAAGGCAAGATAAGTTCATTTACGTGTTTTCCACCACCCAAAACCCCCGATTCCCAGTGATCTCCCTAAGATTGAAGGGGTTAGGAAATATGTATAAACGACAGTGGTTTCCGATCAATATTGTGGTAATTAATGAATAGTACAAGTATAATTAGGCGGAAAAAAACAGGTGGAACTCTAGTGCAGAAGTATCTCATTATATTCTCTTGTATAATATTATTATAAACAGACACGTACAGGTCAGGATCTCGTCAACCCACTTGTCCACCCCTCACTTAATCTCGTCCACCCCAAGGGTGAACAGAACTGTTCTAGAAAACTGTGATATTTAATGGGTTTTAAGTACTTTTGATAATACACAGAATTTTATGCAGTTATCATATATGAAACAAATTCAAGTATCTTCCTGTCTCTAATTATAGTTAATATGATATAATAAGAGCATAATCATAATAGGTTTAAAGCGGCCGGGGCAATGTTTTGAGTCAATAAGCTCCGCCCCTGGCTTCACACTGGGTGTATGGAATGAGCGGCTCACACCCCCTCTTCTATATTATACCTCCATGCAAGGTATTAATGCCATTATAATTTTTTTTACGGGCCATTCAATTAATTTCTTGTAATATCATGTAAGGTAGGGAATACGTTAGAGTTAGACCAAATATATTTTTTGTTATTAGTAGTAGACAGAAAGGGGGGGTTGGAAATATAACTTTAAATATTTGAAAGGTAGATTGGTAAAAAAATTCATAGTTCAGTCTCGTCAGTATATTTCTATTTAAATTTTGTATGTCAATAAATAATTTTGTAATTAATTCTTAAGTAATAATTAAAAATATTTAAGTGTAACAGACTCTTCTTTCTCCATCCGCCTGGCGTGTATGTTGACTAATACCGGGACTCGGTAAAGACCACGAGAACCAATTATTTTATTTATGTGTTAGCGGCGGTGACGCTCTGACCCCAGGGAGTGTCATAAGGTCGTACTACCCGTGTTATTATTTCAATTAATTCATTTTATTTTTGTTTACTGGTGTTTTATAAGGGTCAGGACGGAACTGGTCGTTACAGTACCCTTCTTCTTCATTCTACAATCTAATCTTACATGTGCTACCTACAGTAGAGAAAAAGTTTTGCTTATGACCCTGCTTTGTATTGAATACAGTACTTGATCATAGTTAAGACATTCATATTCGTCACTACCATCCTCAAGAAAGATCAAGTATTACTATATGAAAGTCGGATGGTGTTGAATTACAAGTTTTGCATTGTTTTAAAACTTGTTTAAACCTAAAGTGAGACTAGTAGGAATGTTGGAGTTACCTCACCTATATGGTCACAAATGTATGTGTTGTGTATCATTATATACCTGTAGTGTGGGGTTAAGTATTAGTAGTGTCACCAAACCTTCTTACCTATCAGCATCCTGGCTACAACACCTGTTTACTGTCTTATATTTTACAGTATAAAATTTTCCAACCCAGCATTGTAAAAAAATCAATACAGGCAGTGATTTGATCTCAGATGAAAATGATAAACGATCTTGCAATTATCAAATCTAAATTAAAGATCAGCATTTGGGTGTAACTTACCTGGTAGTGTCTCCCAGAGAGAGAAATTTTCCGTAAAATGCCACCACATCTGATCCCGAGTGATGTGTCATAGTCCAGTTGACGAGATGATTCATGGCATGTCTATTTATTCCAGCCATCCTCGACCTCGTTATAGGAGAGCCCTGGGATTCCACTTGTACCCACACCCACCTCTGATACCAGGGACGAGGTGGGTTGGGCATTGTTTTTGGTCTAAAACTGATAATTTGAGGAAAGCACAAGAGATATATTAGACCCATTATTTATAGATTGTAACTAACTACAAATGAGTACAGGCTTTAGTCAGTGATTATAGTGCAATATTAAACTAAAAAATTGAGTCTTACATGGATATATAATATGCATATACCTGGGCTTTCTGACCTATAAGCCTACCTCACACTTACTACTTTTTAGTGGACAGTGGCTGCCACTGATTCGTAGTGAGAAATGAAACTCTTGTTATTCTATGATAGTCCGCACGTGAAAATTTCCCCCCCTGCCACTTTCGGATTATCGTTCATGTGGTAACACTGCTATAGATGATGTTTGGCAATACCGCAACTCTCGACGCCATCACTTGTGATTATACTTCCTAAGTTTCTAGCTGAGCTTTCAAGTTATGCTCGCACCTTGCTATAATTAAATGTTCGGTGTGGTTTGATAGATTCAAACGTGCTATCAGAAGGACTGGGGAGAT
>JAWZYT010000613.1:232500-250752 GCA_034508575.1 Petrolisthes manimaculis | reverse complement strand
ACCACATCCCCACCTCAATCACACAACAAGAAACTAAACTCTCCCACCACAGACAAATTAGGGCAATCCTTGGAAGCCTCCCAACTGGTCTCGTGTGACCTTGATCTTCCCTCTGGTCATCACACAGGCAGGTTTCCACTATGTAGTTATTTCCTTCTTCCTCTTCTATACTTCATACCAGATGATGTCAAGTTGGCGATCGAGGATTTTTTCTAATTGAATTACTGTACTGTATCTTTTAACTGTTTCCATTTGGTTATGTGGTGTACTGTACATGGTTGGGTGTTTCTACATGATGAAAATATAATCACACATACAACACACACACAACATAAACAACACACACCACACATAAACAACACACACACACACACACACATAAACAACACACAAAGCACCATGCCTTCCTCGTCCCATTCGTCAACATCACACTGACAAGACACATCTGCTGCTTCACTTCCCATTCTTCACTCTGTACAACAACACAGCAAAGTTTTTCTACACTGAGGAGCTAAACTCGAGACTACATATTAATTGTTTGCCAGATTCTAGGAAAACTATTGGGACCAGAATTAAATCATAAAAAATTCTCCTTGTATATATAATTATTATAAAGTAGCAATAACTGAAGAAGAAGTAGCAGCAGAAACTCCTTATCTTATAATTATTTCTAAGTCAGATGCTGTCACCAAAGATTAAGACGCAGCAGATATAAATGAAAGAAAAAGAATTATTCACTCCATCTAACACATGATACGCCTCACTGACGTATCTTTCAACACTTCATCACTGTTTTTTTTCAAGCTCTGAATAATATAAAGGCCACTCCTGAATTATATTAAGCTTACTCACACATGTATATACTGCATATGGTATTATATATAAATGTATTATTTTATATAACGGTGCTTTCAGACAAACATAGCTGACCTATATACAGTCACGGTAGAGATAATGGTAAACAACTCGTACTTTCCTTGAATCCTACACCTGCATGGCTGAGAATAGGTTTTTGATGTACGGTACTCAGTGACTGAAAGAGTTTACAAGCAATAAGGTTTTTATATAGAAGTATTATTATATCTCATTTGAACTCTGCTATAAACTCCAGGTATGTGTCTAACATTTCCTTCCACTTTCTGTACAGTATATCCTCCTCTCTCTCTCTCTCCCTCTCTCTTTTTTTTTCTCTCTCTCTCTCTTTTTTTTTTCTCTCTCTCTCTCTACTATAATAAAATCCCCACGGGGTAATATTTTATTGACTGGTACCCTCCTTATACATCACTGACTTATCAATGGTAAGGATCAATGAGCTCTCTGGGAGTCATAACAACACAAGTAATGGCAGCTAAAGTAACAAGCTTCCTTCTAAGAAACTTTTGTTGCTTCACGTTCTCTCGATTTATCCTTTTTCCCAATTTTCCCACATACATAAACTTACCCCTCTACATTTTTTACCTACAGTAGTATAACAAACAGCCCTGTGTATCTGTTTAGGTGAATGTAATGTTAAAACAACCACAAACTTCTCTAAACATATACAGGTTTCTTTTCTTAATGATCTACAGCAAAACAAACACTTTCATGTACTCGAAACATATATTCAAGGTTATATTAATTTGAAAGGAGAAGTCAGTGCACTTTTTACCATGTATAAAACACACTAAAGTGAGCTGACTACCTTCTCTACATCTTATCCAATTGCAGACTCTGTGTCGATTCAGTATCTGGGCGGCAACAACGACACTAAGAAAAGACTCTGCCTGTGATCGTGTATGAGGCTAAGGTTGGCTTCTGATTCCTCCTGACTGTGCCACGAAACAAGCTCTTTCAATGTAGTTGGTGTTTCGTGGCACTATTCAAAGGGACTCGCTAACCTCCAATTTTATTGTTACTACATCACGGGGTCCCATAATGTACTCAGATTTCATAAACACAAACCAAAACTGACGGTAGTGGGCGGTGGGTGGTGTTGGTGAGGGTGGAGGAGGGTTAGATTAAGTTAGGTGTTTGTGGCAGTGGTGGTGAGAGTGGAGAAATCAAGTGTTTGTGGCAGTGGTGTTGGTGGTGGTGAGGTGTTTGTAGTAGTGATGGTGACTGTGGGTGGTTTGTAGTAGTAGTAGTAGTGGTGGTGGTGGTAGTGGAGTAAGGGCAGGTGTTTGTAATAGTAATGATGGTGGTCATTGAAGGGTGGTTAATTTTACTCTTTTTTTTTTAACATAAGAATATACAGTACAAGTAACATTTATGAGAGCATGATTTGTGTGCATCAGAAAAATCCATACTCGATTTCTATCTACTCTGAAAGCGACGAGATGAGTGTCCCTGGTCAGACTTAAAAAAAAAAAAGAAAAAAAAAAAAAAGAAAAAAAAAAAAATCTCTTGCAGAATGAGAAATATTTATAGAGGTCTGTAGTACACGCGTCACATTATATAAAGTCAAAATATTACATCTACTTAAACTCAAGTTAAACTACCAATTATTGTCACACGCTCCATGTCTCCTACGATGTATTATTACACGCGAATATATACAAGTAAAATAAAATGAGCAACACAAATGAGTCGCGGAGTTTTTAAGTTATATCAGAATCAAAGGCATGAATATTTTTCCTTTTATATAACTAAGTTGTAAATTTTTTAAAGTATTTTGATGACTCCTGATGGTGGTTTCCTCAAATATACATATGATCATTGCGATTAAATTAATGATGATAAAAGAATAAGAAGTAATACATAACAAAAATATATATACAGTATATATGACTACACGAGTTCACTTTCACTTTCATTCTCTGACACATAAATAGTTTCGTAACGTAATATTTCTCTCTCTACTTATAAAGCACAGTTTTTTAAAGATCAGTCTCTTTTAATCCAGTACAATCACTCTCTCGGTTTATCTATACATCTTACATATACATAAACCGGTGTAAGTGGTCCTTGCCCCTGCACACACACACACACACACAGCGGCCTAGTTTAGTAGTTTTTACGTTTCTCTCTCTCTCTTTCTCTCTCTCTCTCTCTCTCTCCTCTCTCTCTCTCTCTCTCTCTCTCACACACACACACACACACACACAACACACCTGCATCTCCTGTATTTATCCGAGAAAATGAATCAGGCCAAATTACCTGTGACACGAAGGTAGCAAGTATCTGGCCAGAGTCAACAGTGTGTGTGTGTGTGTGTGTGTGTGTGTGTGTGTGTGTGTGTGTGTGTGTGTGTGTGTGTGTGTGTGTGTGTGTGTGTGTGTGTGTGTGTGTGTGTGTGTGTGTGTGTGTGTGTGTGTGTGTGTAATTTATAAGTGTGCTAGGTTATATTGTTGGTTAGAGGCCTGATCCAAGTTGGGTTTGGTGACGATGAAGAAGAGTTTTGCATTTATCTTACAAGGAGTGAGTGAGTAGAGGGAAGGGGAGGATTGAAAGGGTAAAGGTAATGAAGCTGTTGTGATCGTATTAATGAGAGACCTGCATAATTATCTCTACAAGTTATTTATTGTATACCAGAAGATTGATTATCTATTGTATACAAGGAGAAAAATCTTATTATACTGTATAGTTAGTGACTTTGTTTTTGAGGATTCGGTATAGCCTTAATTGTCTTACTACTCACCGTTAAGGGGGATGTTTTGTGTTGGTTGGTAAATCTGTAGCAACTGAATCCTCCAAAGCTATTCCAAGCAACAGAACACTATTATTATTTTTTGCTCTTCTGGTCCTGTTTCCTAGCATACTTTGGAGGAATCAGGCACTCCAATCTATCAAAAAAGAATTACCACCTTAAACAACACCTGATGACATTTACGTACTTTCTCCGACAACATGTAGACGATATTCTCTGTCGGAGGGAAACACTATTGATATCCAAGAATATACAACTTATTTCAGCAAACCTATAAAGAACAACCTGTATAAATCTATGATACGTTACGTAGATTAACACCCTGAAGATGGCAGTAAAGGTTCATACTGTTCAATTTTTTTTTTACTATAATGATCATGTTAATTTATATGGAAGAAAATCCTAACGTCCTTTTAGAAATGAGCGAGTATTTATTTCTTATTGTGCATTACCATAAGGAATACGGGACATGAATCCAATTGAACAAAGTGTTACATCTTCACTGAATCTTTAGAATTCGAATGTGCAAGTTGGCAGATGAGTAAAATAAAAACAGTGTGTCAACATTCTAAGCACGGCTCACTGTCTCGCCAGGATGTATAACTTCCGACTGGGTAGTGGAGAGGAAGAGTGGTAGTGGAGAGGAAGAGTGGTAGTGGAGAGGAAGAGTGGTAGTGGAGAGGAAGAGTGGTAGTGGAGAGGAAGAGTGGTAGTGGAGAGGTTGATGATGGTAGTAAGGGAGGTGGGTAGGTAAGGACCAATGGCTACAGGATAACTATAGACAAAACAAGTGGTTATTTTAATTAAGCACTCCGATACTTCAAGTGGGGAAGAATGGCAAAAGGCATGAGAAAAAAATCTATTTAGCTCCACGTGTGTCCTCCTTGACTTTGGTAGGGAATGTTTTTCAAGGCAAACTGAAGCCCACGTGGTCGATCCTGGCCGACGGGGAAGTGGCTGGGATGGAGGGCCAATGAAGGACACGGAGGGGGGACCAATACAAAATGCAAGGGGGGCAGGGCAGGAGAAGGACAACGGGGAAGGGGGGGGGGGGGGGAAGAGGGGCGGATATCAAAGCGGGGAAAAAACAGAAACAGGGAAGGGGAGAGTGCTTGGCTGGAAGAGAGTCAATAACAAGGATTGGGGACAGGAAGGAAGGCCAATAACAAAACGAAGAATACAGGAAGGAGGGACAAAACGAAAGGAAGGAGAGAAAGCACATATACAGCAGGGAAGCTAGGAGACCAAAATAGGAGAATGATGGGGACATGGAAGGCAGGGGAGGCGGCCAAAATAGGAGGAAAAAGGGGGGCAAGGGGAGGGGGAAGACGAGTGGAAGGCAGAGCATCTTATCTTCCTGGGAGTTTGCTGCAAGCCGGCCCAATCCAACTCTTTTCGCAACTTTAAAATTCTCTCCTGAACTTCACTTTCTCTGTCACTTGAGGTAAACCTTCAAAGATTGCAAACTGTGATTGCTGGAACTTAATTTATCTCCTACATTTTCATTGTATCTTTCAAATATTTACCATTTACTACAATATATATTAGTTTTGCCAAGCCCATGTTTTTGCGATCAGCCTCATTTTTTATCTCGTTAACAAACCACTCCCTCCCTCACTCTCTCTCTTTCTCCTCTCCTCTCTCTCTCTCTCTCTCTCTCTCTCTCTCCCTCCTCTCTCTCTCTAAAAAATACACATTCTGTTTAAATATCCTTGCTACTCGCTACTTTACCTATTATCATACTCATAACATATTTAATTTACAACAAAAACACTCATGTACGGATCATAAGTTTTTCTTGGTGTATGTTTGTACAGCAAGAATGTGTGTGTGTGTGTGTGTGTGTGTGTGTGTGTGTGTGGTGTGTGTGTGTGTGTGTGTGTGGTGTGTGTGTGTGTGTGTGTGTGTGTGTGTGTGGTGTGTGTGTGTGTGTGTGTGTGTAAATGTAAAAGTTAAATGCGTAAATACTTATTCAATCAACATAGGGTTATTATAATGGTTGTGAAGATTTCCATTCCTCACACATATGTATCTAAATTGTTAATCCCTTTCAAGCAGCAAGAAAGTGTAAACACGAGTTAAAGAGGCAAACACGAGACAGGTAAACAGAAGCAAGATAAATAGGGCACAGGTGGAGGAGCTACGGAATAGTGGGTCATGAGACGAGGATGATGATGATGATGATGATAGGGAGGAGGGAGGAGGAGGAGGATGATAAAAGAAGGAAGAAGGAAGGAAAACTAAAGAGCAAGCGAGGAAATAAAGAATATGAGAAAGACGTGGAAGTCGAATGAAGGAGGGGAAAGGAGAAAGTGAAGAGCGAGGAGGAAAAGTAAAGAAGGAAATGGAAGGAGATAGAGTAAAGGAGGAAATGGAAGGAGGTAGAGTAAAAGGAGGAAATGGAAGGAGAAAGAGGAGATAAGAGACATTCCCCTGGCTTCAAGCACAAGGAGGCATAGTTATTATCATCTTGGCACTCCTCAGTCTCTAGAACGAATGCCATTACAGTGCCTACTTACATCCTCTCTACCCTGTCTACATGTTCACTGTCCACTATACTCAGTCACTGTCCTTATTGCCTTCACTTTCACTGTCATTCTCTACCCTGTCTTCACTTTCACTGTCCCTTATTGCCTTCACCTTCACTGTCACAGATACTGCACCCACTGTCTATATTTCTGTGTCACTATCCTGTACCTATAGTCACTTTTCACTCATTATTCCTGACATCATCACACTCTTACTGTATCCAAACTTAGTCACTGTCTTCACTCTCACTAATATCATTACACCATCAACTTTTATCATTGTCACTACTTACTACTACTAACTACTACTACTACAAACTACTACTACTACTACAGCTACTACTACTACTATTACTACTACTATTACTACTACTACTACTACTACTATCAATCACACTATGTTTACCACCCATACCCAGTGATTGTATATGTCTGTCACAAACACCATACACCACTCACCATCATTACCACTCAGTCTAATCTATGCTTTCACAGACTGTACTACATCTCTTCTCCCTCTCTCCCTCTCCCTCTCTCTCTCTCTCTCTCTCTCTCTCTCTCTCAATGCCAACATAAGCACAATAAGGACTTCCCCAATATAATTTTCATCAGACCTTGCAGAGTTAGGGAGACGTGTCTGTGTTACTAAGATACAAACAGACAGTACAGCCTCACCCACAACTTCTTTCATAACTTTTCCCAGACAACTTTTCTGCCTTACTCCTCGGTTCTAAAAAAATATTGACGACTTCCGAAATAGATTGGAGAATGAACCAGACAGTGGGAAATTGCTTGTATTATTTCATGTTTTTTTATATTTAAGGGGTCTGTGAAATAATCAGCGTATATGGAGGTTAGTTTTCGGTCGGTGTGTGTGTTTTGGGGGCATGATTTTGAGGAATGGGTTGTCTCCACTTGCCAAAAACATCACTTGTCCCTCAAAAATCGATCACAACCGTCGGTATTTATATTATATTATGTACCCAAGTTTACAAAGGTAACATTCTGAATGCCGAAATCACGTCGTGAATATTTATACATTATTACGAAGACAAGAGCTACTGTATGTGAGGTAGTAAAGTATTTTGGTATTGTTATTAGTATTGCCAAGTACCAGTGTAGAGGTAACAGTGTGTGGAGTTTTTAGCGTCGTGTGTCGTGTGGTATGTACAGTAGGAGTATCTTACATCTGATACAAGTTACCCACCCACCCACTAAGGCGACAAGATGTGTGCCAGGAGAAGAATGGTTATAGGTTTAGGGGGATATTCTGTGTGAGGAGAAATACACCACTTTAACATCAATACTAATACTACTAAAATCAACAGCAAGCAACACAAAGAATATTGATGCAAAACATAGAAAAATGAAAACACAAACACAATCATCTCTCTCTCTCTCTCCCTCTGTCTCTCTCTCTCTCTCTCTCTCTCTCTCTCTCTCTCTCTCTCTCTCTCTCTCTCTCTCTCTCACACACACACACACACACACACACACACACTAATCCGAGCCTGGCACATCGACTTTCCATTACTGTATCCGGTTCGCGAATCCGATTCTAGGACGTGTATTACCGTCTTCACTAACTAACCCTCGTCAAGCCCCAACCCTCACCACGTCCCTCTCTTGCCTCTTGGTGAAGTAGTAGGCATCCCTATATCTCTCTGTGTGTCTCACGTCCCTTCGTCTCCATCCTTGGTGAATAAAGTGAAGAACCATTCCCTACTTTTCTCGTCCCTCGTCCCTTCATCTCCCTCGTGGTGTTAATTAAGTATGGAAATGTTGTACACACACTTCCTATCTTACCTACCCTATACATACTTAATTTCTAGTCTATCCTCAACTTTCCACACTATACCCCTCCCCCCCCCATCCCTTATTTATTTGTCTCCGTGTTCCAGTAGAGTTGAACAATACACTCCTCACTAATACTCCAACTCTCAACCCCCTCAACCCACATCTTCCCACCTTCTATTCTATCCTCAACTTCCACACTATACCCCCCCATCTCTTTTTGTCTCCGTGTTGCAGTAAAGTTGAACTACAATACACTCCTCACATATAATATTCCAACTCCCCATTACACTCCTTATTAATACTCCAACTCCCAACCCTGTCTACCCACATCTTCCCTCGTTGTGGAGTTGGTGGTGGTGGTGAATGGAACTGAGGTGCACTGAGGGGATTCCCGTCCTACTATACTCGGGAGAACATTCCTCAGTCTGCTTGTACAGTCACGGCCAAAAGGTAACATCCAATCTGGCCTTAAAAAAAAAAAAAAAAAAAAAAAAAAAAAAAAAATGTGGTGATACAGATAAGACCTTCCCATAACTTGTATGAGAAATCAGTATTAATTTTGTTCAGGTTTATGGGAAAACGAACACAGTGAAAATATGGTGAATTAGTTTTTTTTTCTATAGCAGTGTTCGATAACAGCCAAGTGGAGAAAATGTTGTGTGTGACTGTGTGTGTGTGTGTGTGTGTATGTGTGTGTGTGTGTGTGTGTGTGTGTGTGTGTGTGTGTGTGTGTGTGTGTGTGTGTGTGTGTGTGTGTGTGTGTGTGTGTGTGTGCCATCCAAACACAGTCCCCACCACAAGAAGCGGGAGGAGGAGGAGGAGGAGGAGGAGGAGGAGGAGGAGGAGGAGGAGGAGGAGGAGGAGGAGGAGGAGGAGGAGGAGGAGGAGGAGGAGGAGGAGGAGGAGGAGGAGGGAGGAGGAGGAGGAGGAGGAGGAGGAGGAGGAGGAGGAGGAGGAGGAGGAGGATATTCGGAAGGAGGGTAAAGGTTAGAGAGAGGAAGAGGAAGTAAATGAAAAGGAAGAGTAGTGAAAAGGAGAAAGATATAAATATTGAAAAAAAATGTGGAGGAGGAAAAGAAGAAAAAAAAACTGAGGTTGATGTGAAGGAGCCATGATGATGCATGCTGGGAGCTGCTGACGTCTGGGAAAGCAATGCTATAATTATTACACCCATACACACCTAGCATCATCCCCCTCCATTACCACCATACACACCTAGCTTCATCCCCCTGCAACAACATACACACCTTAAACTACACCCAATAACAAACACGGATACAACGACAACCAGAACCAGAAATAACAACCACATATACAACCACAAATACAACTAGCCTACAGCCCCAATAACATCTGATATAATACACCACCCTCAACACAACAGCTAGTCTAGGCTATACAACACTCTTTCCTACAAGCATAACATAACATAACAGATCATGTACAGACACAATCAAAATATCCACCGACACTTTCCATCCATCGTAGTAAATAATATCTTGGTAATAAAGAAAAATACGTGTCTTGATAAATTGGAGGGCAACTGATTTCTCCAAAGTATGTCGCAAAAACAGATCCATACAAAGAGGGTACCTGTGGGTTTAGTTGTGCAAGTATGTGACCGTCCTTGAATGTGTCATGTGAAACCATCAAGGAACACTCACACAATGGCTTACTCGAATGTGTCATGTGGAACCATGAGTAGTCTTCCAATTCACCAACAAGAGGGAAGAGACTGTTTTGGTGTATTGCAAAGTCATTATTTCCTCCAAACTATGCCACAAAACAGATCTCCTGAATATATACCATTGAAGAGGGGCTGTTTTCTATCATAGTTTGGAGGATTTAGTAGCTTTTCAATTTACCAACAAGATAATCTGCCTTTAAGGATAGTTTGGTGAGCTGCTGCTGTATGTACACTTTCCCACGCCTCAAAATGTAATGACAGTGATTGGTTGTATCAGTCAGTATGAACCCTTCTGATTTCTTAACCTTTTATTATAAGTCTACTTTATAATTAACCATCGAGAGAGAGAGAGAGAGAGAGAGAGAGAGAGAGAGAGAGAGAAGAGAGAGAGAGAGAGAGAGAGAGAGAGAGAGAGAGAGAGAGAGAGAGAGAGAGAGAGAGAGAGAGAGAGAGAGAGAGAAGGAAGACAACAGAGAATGAAAGAAGAAAATAAAATGCTGCAATACTGTAAAATGATGTTTGCTTTACTAGAGGGAGAAGGACGTATAGAGTCAATGATCTGCCGGTGGTAATCAGACACCTATACCACCCTCCCTCACTCCCAACACACACACACACACACACACACACACACACACACACACACACACACACACACACACACACACACCTATACCACCCTCCCTCACTCCCAACACACACACACACACACACACACCTATACCACCCTCCCTCACTCCCAACCACACACACACACACACACACACACACACCTATACCACCCTCCCTCACTCCCAACACACACACACACACACACACACACACACACACAGGATATAGGTTCATAGCACACATAATTGAGACGTACTGTGACGTGACCTGGGACATCTGTTACTGATGTCTGCTATATTATACTGTACTGTACATACTCTATACCTTTACCTTTTCTGTCATGTCAATCAGTCAACCTCGAGGCCACGTAAAGTTCACTTTGGGTACGTCGTATCAATATGTAGGATATACATATTTTACACTAATAATATCTATTCATACTTTGTTCATATTCAAATAATCGTACTATACATAATTCTAAGCAATCTTTTGGCCTAAACACCACGACTGGCAAATGCAGTATCGTTTTAATTCCAGTTATCACTCACCTCGTATGGAGTCAGAACACAAGGCAAGGGGGTAAAACCTATCTACAATATTACCTTGACATAATAGAGATCAGGGCCACTTAAGGTTGTCCTTCATTATTGGTACACAGTTAACCTTTCACACCAAATAGTTATTGGTTTATTTTTTTCTGCATGTGAATTTTGGTTTGATTTCCGGTTCAGATAAATAATGCTCGTAAAGTTTTTTTTTCTTTTAAATTCGCGACATTTTGGATCTAAGAAGAGATTGCCAACAGACTATAGGGACATACAACACGACATTGTGAGTCTGACTGTGGTGGCGGTGAGTGAGTGGGTGTATAGACCACATGTTGGTACCCCATACATACACGATGCCACTATTGAGGATGCATGGCCATATGTACCGGTCAAGGGCCATGGCACTGACTGATGGTCCTGGCACGGGTACTGAGTGAGTTGTGTCTTCAGGCACGGAAGTGATTGCATTCTCACTCACTGATTGATTACCATATGACCGAGGGAGGTTACACACCAGTACGGTACCAAATTAACTTTAATGTCACGTGTACAGTAGGTCTGAGATATTGGTTAGGTCGTAACTCATTGGCTGCAAGAACATATTGTATTTAACTCTGGTAAACGTTAGAGGATTTTACTCTCCACAGGTCAAAGCCTCTCTGTATAATGGAAGCTACTGTGTTTTCCTCAAACTATGTCACGATACAGACCACAAATTATTAACATGGGTTCCATTCGTCAGTCTTTTTCACTCCACAAACAAGGTGTTACTCAAAGTTCAACTCTGGTAACTAATCCAAAGTATTAAGGCAAATATGTTAATACGTTGTAATTAGACAACACATCATCCGAGATCAACGATAATATCAACAAATTATATTGACTCACCACAACAACTGGCGACTTAACCAATATCCAACTACAGATCTGTTTGTTATGAAGGAATACAATAACCTCCAATGGTTAAATCTTAAGAACAAAATCATCTGCACCTGAAAAACAAATAGGTTAATCAAGATTGGAACCTTGAAGAGAATACAGTACGAGGCCACCAAGAGATATATTGTGGTGTATAATATATTAGGTGTGTCTCTCCTACCCATCAATGCCACTCTCTACAGACAAGTGTGACAAACAAACACACACACTAACTAAAGAGTTCAAAGATTGTTAGTGACCCTTGGCAAGTGTGAACCCTCTACACTCTACACACAACATACTTCAGCCGCAGTTTGATAACACAAAATAATTAACACCTTCAGACTTAGGATATGCAAATATGGAGTTTATTTTATTTTTGTCCTTCCCTGGTTCAGACCAATGATTTAATATATTTTCATAAACTGTAATAACTGTAATATATTTTGTGGAATTCAATTATCTCTGAAAACTGAGAATTGTTCAGATGCGACGAATCCAAAATGTGGAACTGCAAGTGGTAAAGGATACAACCGTGTTACAGGACATTATTAATGTTCCCATGCCGTGCCACAGTCTACTTGTACTTACAAACATTATAAATTTCGGAGTATTTAATTACCCTCAATAAGAGTCTTTCTTAAATACACAGAGTGATTTGTTTGTTTGATAGCTAGTTGTTAAGAATAAGAGTGAAATATGACTCTTTAAGTAAACGTTCCCTAATTTATGGAAGAAGTAACCTAATGGTGGAGGGAATGATCACTCTTCCCTGACTGAGGTTTGCAGTCTCTGAACGTCCTTCTAGTTACTGCTACACTCTGTACAGCAACACCACACTCAATATAGGGTTGGGAAATATCACTTTTACCCCCGGTGCGAGAATGATACACGATTCTGAGGGTTTTGTGGCCTGGCAAGCAACAGCAGACACACTTCAGTATCATGCAAGGGAACGTCTGCTATAAATACACACTCACACTCTATATTACTACTATCATCATCAAGGATTCCCGACCCCTGCACCACCACACCTTAACACACAACTATGTATAGCCACAATCAAATATCAACCCACACTTTACTTCCATCGTACAAATAAATCAGTATCATATCAAAATGTAATCATACAACACCTTATGTCAACTCAACCTCCTCAAAAATTATCATTGTGTTTTGGAGGCTACTGATTTCTCCATAATATAATACACTCGTGATACTAAATCCTCCAACCTATGCCTCGAAACAAACACCTTCAGTATGATATGTATTGTACAGTTGCCCAAAAAGGTATTGCGACAAATCTTGATAGAACATTAACCATAGTAATATCCACAACTATTTGTATATGGACTATAAGCATGTATAACAGAAGGAAATATACATATCCTTCTGTAATACATACTTATAATCCCTACAAACAACTATAGACATTAATATATTTAATGTTGTATCAATAGTTGTCGCAATACCTTTTTTTGGCAACTGTACATCGTGGCAAAGTTTGTAGGACTATGGGTAACTTCTAATTTTCTGACTATATAACAGATTCCTCAAGCGAGCGAAGACGACATATTTTGCAGTTTATATCGTTATTATACTTTACCCTGACTACTGGCATATAATATTTCCCGCCGTGAAGAGCTCAATGTTACCCAAGGAAAAAACTGTAATGTAATTGTCAGTGAGTTTTGTCATTATGCTCACGACAGGCATACAATATATTATACCATGTTATATTATCACGTATTACAGACAATACAACATATATTATTAATTTATGTATTTATCTATCTACACACACACACACACACACGCACACACACACACACACACACACATCACATACGTGCACTGAGGAAATTATGATCCCTTGGGAGGAACAATACAAATTAAGTTTCCCCCTGTGTAAATCATCCAGGAGAGTGTGTATATGTGTGTGTGTGTGTGTGTGTGTGTGTGTGTGTGTGTGTGTGTGTGGTGACTGCGACAACTTTTCCACATAAGTCTTGATGTTGATGGAGGTAGCCTTATATGTGACATGTATATATTTGTTTACGTGTTGGTGTGTCACGGGTAAACACATATATATACAATAGAGTAATGATGTGGTCTCGGTAAACTTTAGGAATTGTGTGTCTTGTGTCCTTCAGTGTATTGGTTGGTCTTTTTTTTTTAACTTTTGCTCGTAAATTCTACTCATATATAGCTATACAGTAGGTTTCTATGTGGTTTTCAATATCCCTACACATATGTTGCCAAAACTGAAACCACCAATTTACAACTTTTAGATATACAGTAAGTATTTAATATAATTTTAGAAGACAAAAGTGTTTTCTTCAAGTATCATTTTGTCACTAAGGATTGGTTATTTATAAACAAGGAGTGAAAATGAAGTCGAATGGACAAAATCCTAGTTATAATTTCAGCTCTGGGAGAATATCAAGTTCGATGTACTGTATATCCAGGCAGTCTAAGATAAGGCTATCAAATAAACACAACCAGAATCGACAGACAGGCATAAACACCTTCTGTATTTGGAACGAGATGCAATAAATCAGGTTGGATGGTATCGTATCTTAAGAAACATAAGTATGTACTGTATATAAATATCACCACATACCTTAAATTAGTTGGGCATCATGGGTAGGAAATGTGGTCGTTTGTTATCCCTTTGTTATTAGTATTCACATTGTAGTATTGGCTCTGTAAAAGACGTAAAAATATACAAGACATTGGTCATCAAATTGGTGAATTTATTAACAAAAAACATATGCATATATGCCAGGGTACATAAAAACAATGAATTTGCAACACTAAACAAAACAATTTCAATGACAGATTGATTTATGTAAGGTGGAAAAAAAGCAAAAGCACAGTGGCGGTAAGATGTGACTATATTGTGATTGATTTAGAAGACTCTTATGGGGATGTTAGAGAGGCAAAGAGGTGATGTAAAGAGGAATTAATGTTGTATGTGTGAAGAGCAGGGAAGGGGATATGAGACAAATCACAAGAGTATAGAGTAGAAGGTAAGAGAGAAGGGAAGATAGGAAAGCTGCACGTATATGACAGAGTGAGTGTGTGAGCAGGCAGGAAAGGGGTGTGTGTGAGACAAGTCCAAGAGGGTGTGAAAAGGACAGGAAGTGTGAGAGAAAAGTTTGAGAGGGTTGGAGACGAATGAGCAAGAGAGGATGAGAGGGGGACGGGAAGTGTGTGAGAGAAAGGCAAGTGATGGTGTGAAGAGGTGGAAGAGAGGGTTGGAGAGGAACAGAGGGGAGTGTAAGAGGGACAGTAAACGACCGTGAAAGTAGCAACAGCATTAAAAGGAACAGGAAGTGGTGTGAAGAAGGGTAAGGAAGGAGTGAAGGTAAGGAAGGAGTGAAGAAGTAAAACAAGATGTGGGATGAGTAGGAGTTGTAAAAGAGAGAGAGAGAGAGAGAGAGAGAGAGAGAGAGAGAGAGAGAGAGAGAGAGAGAGAGAGAGAGACCACACACTAGTTTTGGCTTGAACTATGCTCGTGTTGCCGCTTGCCAACACAACCACACACTAACACCATCACAACTACCAATATACCACTGTCACACTCCATATCTACACCACCACACTTCACTATCACCATCACAACCACACACAACCACACTCCATCACCATCACAACTACCAACACCACCACACTTCACTATCACCATCACAACCACACTTCACTATCACCATCATAACCACACACACCACACCACACTTCACTATTACCATCATAACCACACATCACCACACTTCACTATCACCATCACAACCACACACAACCACACTCCACTATCACCATCATAACCACACACAACCACACTCCATATCTACACCACCACACTTCACTATCACCATCATAACCACACAACACCACACCACACTTCACTATCACCATCATAACCACACACAACCACACTCCACTATCACCATCACAACCACACACAACCACACTCCATATCTACACCACCACACTTCACTATCACCATCATAACCACACACAACCACACTTCACTACCACCATCACAACCACACACAACCACACTCCACTATCACCATCACAACTACCAACACCACTGTCACACACCCCCAACACCACACTCCACTATCACCAACATAACACCACACACTACAAGATTTTTACACCATCACACACCACTACCAACAAAACCACTTTCATACACCACTGAACATCATCTTCGAGAACCAAGAACACACACACACACACACACACACACATTCACTTTCGTTTAATCCCCTCATAATTTTATATGTTTATGTAACTAAAGTTTGTTTCCTTGTTGAACAATAGCCAAGGTCACTTCTTGCTAAGGCTTATAATTATATAAATATATAAATAAATATATATATATATATATTTGTTTTTTTCATAGACTTTCACTTTTGTCGTTGTAGTTGATATGATAGTAGGCTAAGTTAAGTAGAATAAGTTAAATATGAACGACATATACTGTAGGTCTACCAGTCAAACTTTTCCAAAATCAATTCCCCAAAATCGTTCTGCAATAATATCCGCCAAACTTTCCCATCGTCAATAAAAAAATACCCGCCAAACCATTCAGCCATCATTAAATTACCCGCCAAACCATTCAGCCATCATTAAATTACCCGCCAAACCATTCAGCCATCATTAAATTACCCGCCAAACCATTCAGCCATCATTAAATTACCCGCCAAACCATTCAGCCATCATTAAATTACCCGCCAAACCATTCAGCCATCATTAAATTACCCGCCAAACCATTCAGCCATCATTAAATTACCCGCCAAACCATTCAGCCATCATTAAATTACCCGCCAAACCATTCAGCCATCATTAAATTACCCGCCAAAACATTCAGCCATCATTAAATTACCCGCCAAAACATTCAGCCATCATTAAATTACCCGCCAAAACATTCAGCCATCATTAAATTACCCGCCAAACCATTCAGCCATCATTAAATTACCCGCCAAACCATTCAGCCATCATTAAATTACCCGCCAAACCATTCAGCCATCATTAAATTACCCGCCAAAACATTCAGCCATCATTAAATTACCCGCCAAAACATTCAGCCATCATTAAATTACCCGCCAAAACATTCAGCCATCATCAAAATACCCGCCAAAACACATATCATTAGACCTTCCTCATAATTATACAGTATTTGCTTAGGATTTTGGTTAAGGGGGGATGTTTTGTGTTGGTTGGTAAATCTGGAGCAACTGAATCCTCCAAACTATTCCAAGCAACAGAACACTATTATTTTTGTTCATCTGGTCCTGTTTCCTAGCATACTTTGGAGGAATCAAGGCACTCCAATGTATGTATGTACCAAATAAGAATTACCACCACCTTAATATAACACAAACCAAGATAGAGTTGAGAAACATATATACAAAACTAAGAAGTGATTTACAGTTTCAATAATTGGAATCGACTCAGAAGTAAATGAAAGAGAGAGAAAAGTAATGAAAAAATAAATAAAAAAACAGTAAATAATACGTAAGATGATATAACACGAATAATATTTAGGTACCTTCTTTTCTTGTTGATCTCATTTGCATACCGGACACATGACAATATAACAGTGAGGAGGAGGAGGAGGAGGATGCTGGGACCGACAGACGAGAAAAAAAAAAAAAAGTAAAAAAAGAGAAAAAAAAGAGGCCATCCACCCTACCAGTACCCCTAACCTTCCTTCCCTCCCAGTCACCCCCAGTACCCCTAACCTTCTCCCACTCCCCCCCAGTACCCCTAACCTTCCCCCACTCCCCGCCAGTACCCCTAACTTCCCCCCAGTACCCCTAACCTTCCCCCCACTCCCCCCCAGTACCCCTAACCTTCTCCCACTCCCCCCCAGTACCCCTAACCTTCCCCCCCTCCCCCCACTCCCCCCAGTACCCCTAAACTCCCCCCTCCCCCCCCTGTTCTGGCACCCATCAGCGTGCATCACAATATCCACTCGAACTCACCCCTCACTGTCACAACACACACACACACACACACACACACACACACACACACACACACACACAGGGTTATATGTGGCCCAGCAGTATATACACACACAGCTTGGGAGGGAAATTTATTGGTGTTATTACTCGACATTTTATTACACAATATTGGTGTCTAATGATGATATATAAGGAAGGATGTAGGGAGTTTTACAGCAACTTTACCTGAACTTTTTAATACTGTTCTCACTCAGGTTCTTAAAAAAATAAAAAAAATAAACATAAATAAATAAAAACTAATTATAAAGATATTTTTTTTAAATTTAGGAAGAGATCTAGTTACTACTACTACTACTACTACTACCGGCACCACTACTACTACTACTACTAATAATAATAATAACACTAACACTAACATTCGTCGGCTACACTAGATTGAGTTACTAGTGTTGTGGAGAAGTTACTTGGCTGGTTGGTGAGGATGTGTGTATGCTATTTCCGAACCTGTAATCTAAGCAAGCAAGCAAGCAATGATATGATGAGGCATTGAGGT
>JAWZYT010000613.1:172500-227500 GCA_034508575.1 Petrolisthes manimaculis | reverse complement strand
GGGTGGGTGATGTGTCATTTGGTGGAGGGTGGAGTAATGTCCTTGCATGTGTTTTGGTTAAGGGTTCTGTGATGTGTGTCATTTGGTGGAGTAATTACCTTGCATGTGTTTTAGTTAAGGGTTGCGTGGTGTTTGCAAATAGAAGGTTAATGCTTCATCTAAACATCTAAACAGCGAACTAATCCATTAAAGGTGGCGTTTTGCTGCACAGTTTGGAGTAAATCAGTGACATAATTATACGATTTGCTAACAGAATCAATGACCTTGTTCTGACAATACGCTGGCTGGAGTCTACAACAAGGCAGAGGTTTAGTGCTGCGGTATTATTGAGAGAAATGGTTTTGGTGTTGAGGTATTGTATAGACAAATGTTTAGTGCTCCTATTGTTGATTGATTAGCATTTTTGTTTGTTTGTGTGTGTGTGTGTGTGTAAACAGACAAAACAAATAAGGGTGTGTGTAAGAGAGGACGGAAGTAAGTTAGGAATGGGAGACCAGCAAGTGGTTGTCTAATCGTTTAAGATGTCATTCTGGCTCTTTCATCCCCTCCCTTCCTCCCTCCCTCCCTTCTTTCCTTCCTCCTCCTCCTCCTCCTCTTCCTTCCATCTCGTGGCAGTCAGCCAGCCACTGTGCTTTACCCCGTGATCTTCTCCTCCTCCTCCTCCTCCTCCTGATTCATGCCTCACGGGCTCTCTCTCCGTCTCAGGGGTCTATGTGTCTACGTGGGGGTCTAGCTTGCACGAGGTCCCATTATAAATATTCCATTCTCCCTCCGTAAATACATCTCAAAAGTGAGGCCAAAACTTAGAATGAACGAAAAAATTATCACACACACATACATTCTCTCTCTCTCTCTCTCTCTCTCTCTCTCTCTCTCTCTCTCTCATGACTACAAAACGGAAGGAAGACGTGTGGGTGTATGACATTTAAATCCGTCTTTCCCAGTCTGTTGTAATTACATCTCTGCTTTCTTTGTCTTCTCTTATCTTCTCTGAGGCAGCAAGTGAACAAGCGACTTTGTGTATGATTAAGAGTTAGACTTTTTTGTACACTAGAATACCGAAGGAGTTTTTTGTACACTAGAATACCGAAGGAGTTTTTTTTTAACTTTACACACCTATAAAATTGCACATCCTTTTACGTACCTCAAAAGCACATTAGTTTTGCTTCCTCGGTTTGGATTTCACACACACTTGCCCTCCAGGATTTTAAGACAGAGTGTGGACAAATTTCATGGCTGTAGCCTTTCCAAAGTAGAACAAAAAAATTAGTTTACATCATCAGTGACAGGGTGGTGTTGTTCTCTGTGAGGCTATTAAAGTGGAGGTTCGGTGTTGGTAAATCTGGAGCAACTGAATCCTCCAAAGTATTCCAAGCAACAGAACACCATTATTTTTGTTCATCTGGTCCTGTTTCCTGGCATACTTTGCAGGAATCAAGGCACTCCAATGTAACAAAAAAACAACTATCCCCTTAAACAGCCACATAATATTCCCTCAACGTAAATTTTGGCCTTATCATCACAATTATTTCCCCACCTTGAAGCGACTAAGTCAAAGGAAAGACAGGCTGCTTTATGCTTTAATCAGACATTTTGGGTGCAATCAGGTGACGTATATATAAAGAGACCTTGAATGATTTATGTATTTTTATTAAGTGTTCACCATGCAAGCAGACTTTATCGAAGCGAACCCTGACTGCCTCACTGACTCCACTCCACCTACAGGATCGCTGGCCAATATCAAAAGGTCAACTTAGTCAAAAATATGCCAACAACAGTATAGGGAGAAAATATATGGCTGCCAGGTCGTGTTGGAATAATTAGACATTTTTAGGGACCCGGGAAGTGGATCCGAATTCCACCGAACTGAACCAAACCACAAACAACCTGGTATTTATATGGAAGAATATTATGATGTATACAATATTTTTATACACTATACAAATTATACTCTTAAGTTACGTTATCTTTTTTATTTTTTTCGCAAACAACTATAATATTTTTCTCTTAAGTTACATTATATTTTTTATTTTTTCCGCAAACAACTACAATATTTTTCTCTTTTGTTTCAGGTAAATAGTGGCTGGTTTTCAGGAGACTGAAGGAACCCGTATGTAATGTAATGTAAGAGTGAAAGTCATCCAGTTTAGTCATTATTAATTAAAGGGGAAAATAACGTGTTGGTAAATTGGTGGGTGACTGATTCCTCCAAACTATACTAGAAAACAGACTCAAACAGACTCCCTCAGTGGTATACATAAGGGTCTCTCTTGTTTCGTGGCATATATATAGTTTGGAGGACTCACAGACCTTACAATTTATCAACAAAAGAATATCTCCTCAATTAATACATTTTATATTGTAGTTTTTAATATTCTTTTTTCTTCAGTATTGGTGTAATATTCTTTTCAACACAAGTTCGTTCTTCCATCATATTTCTTTTAAATATTCTTCAATTATCCTTTCATGTTATTTTTAGTACTGACAAACTCTACCATAATTATCCCATGAAAATATTCCCTCCATTCCTATCTTTCTTTTAAAATAATGTTCTTCAATTATCCTTTCATGTTATTTTTAGTACTGACACACACTACCATATCCTACGAAAATATTCCCTCCATTCCTATCTTTCTTTTAAAATAATGTTCTTCAATTATCCTTTCATGTTATTTTTAGTACTGACACACACTACCATATCCTACGAAAATATTCCCTCCGTTCCTATCTTCGCCGTCCCTGTCTTTTTCAGTGGTACAGGTATTACACTTTTTCAATTTCCCTTTTTCATTCACGTCTACATTTTTTTTCCGTCCCACTGACACAATTTTTACTTCTTAATCTTCTTATTCCAACCTTCCCATTTTCCGCAGGTTCAAATACTTAACCATTATTAGTTGTAAATATAATTCTTATGAAATTTATATTATCTTTTATAAAACAAAAACAAAAAAACATTTCGACCATTTCTTTTCCTGTCTTCCCTCTCTTTTTTTTTACTCAACTTTTCATTTTTTTTTTTTTTTTTTTTTTTTTTTTTTACTCCGGGACCCAATGTATTTTTTTTACTATGTGCTTTTTGTGGGACTCACTTTTTCCATGCCAATGTCTTTTTAACACTATTTTCAGACACTAATTTTTAACAAACAGCCTAATTCATTTACACACAACTACCTCCCTTTCCTTAATTTTATCGTATGCTTTTTTTTAACACAATTTTCGGACACTAATTTTTCACCAATAGTCTATTATAATTTTTTTTTCAATTTTTTTTTTCCTTTCCATTATATTTTTTTTGTATTTTTTTTGCACACGTAACTCCCTTTCCTGTATTTTTATTATTTTTGTACACGTTATTCCCTTTCCTCTTTTTTTTTTAACATTGACATACAATATCTTCAACAACTATTATCGGTTCCATTTCTCCAATTTTCTAACACTGATCAACTTTTCTCTTTCCATTTTATTTCCACCTATCCTGTCATCCCATTTTCCATTTCTCCTCATGTCCATTACTTTCTCTTCCCTTTTTATTTCCATCTTTTAAATTTCTCCTCATGTCCATTACTTTCCCTTCCATTTTTATTTCTACTCATGCATAATAATATAATATAATCACCATATTTTATTTCCTATCTTCTTGTATGCATTATAATCTTATCACTAGACCTTATCAGTACCTCCTCCACCTCCTCCTCCTCCTCCTACTCCTCCTACTCCTCCTCCTCCACCTCCTCCTCCTCCTCCTCCTCCTGGTAATCTCTCCCTTCCTCCACACTCTGGCCTCGTATGTTTGTTCGTTCGTTTGTTCACTTCACACAGAATCACATCCTCATTGGATGTTTGATTACAGCGTCGTATATCATTGTAAAATAATAATAATAATAATAATAATAATAATAATAATAATAATAATAATAATAATAACAAAAATAATAACAAAAATAATAATAACAAAAATAATAATAATAATAATAATAATAATAGAAATAATTGTACTTCACCTACGATCAGTTCATAGTTAATAATGGATATAAAAAAAATTAAATGGATAGAAATGGATAATGGATACAAAAAATATACACAATTTCCTAGTCATCCATAATAAATAATATCACCATTCATTCACGACTCGCCAGCTATATATACGGTAAAGTGTGTGTGTGTGTGTGTGTGTGTGTGTGTGTGTGTGTGTGTGTGTACTGTATATATACCTAATCCACAGTTAGTTCATAGGTTAAAATAAATAAATAAATAAAATAATATAAAACGCTTACTTACATGGATACATAAATTCACTTCGCCCTTAAGTTTTTTCTGTATTCTATTAATTTTAGAGTATTTACATTATTCATTTACTAAATCAACCGCAAACACTTAAAATTATTCATGACCTTGATCCTTGCTCTCATTATTCGGGAGTTACTTTGTTTATTTATATTTATTTTCATATTTCCGACCACCTTTTGTACCCACATGATCAAATAAAAAAATAATAAAAATAAAAATAAATAAATAAATAATAAAACAAAAAGCGATGCACCAAAATAATATAATTCTAACCTTCACCTTGAATGTTGTTTATTTTGATGTGTGTTATTTTCGGATGTAGGAAAGGAAAGGCTTTGATTAAAAATAAATCCTTGTCACCTTTATATCCTCCTCCTCCTCCTCCCTTCCTTTCAAATATATCGACCAACCATAAAGTTATAGTTAGTTGTTTGTTGGTGATGAAAGGAGTGAACGATATATATATAGGTTGGCTCGTGTTTATAAGTGTTCGAATAGACTATATATATGGACTGACTTTATTTCATTCTCTTACTATACAAATTTACACTAGAGTTATATTAAGGTAGACTGAGCATAGGTGTTCGAATAGACTATATATAGGGGAAGAGTGTCTATAAAACTACCCTGTATGGACTTTATTTTATTCTCTTACTATAGAATTTACACTATAGAGTTATATTAAGGTAGAGTGAGATATCGTACTGTACATATACCTAGCCATGACCATCGTTTATTTGTTTATTTGTTTTACTCGGGAGTTTTGTTGCATGTTGTTCTCACCTTACGTAACATGGTAAAGAAAAAGGAGAAATAAAACGCCGCAGGGTACACACACACACACACATACATATATATATATACACACACACACACACACACACACACAGAGAGAGAGAGGAAAAAAAATGACACACACATATTATTTTCCTCACACACACACACACACACACACACACACACACACACACACACACACACACACAGAGAGAGGAAAAAAAATGACACACATATTATTTTCCTCACACACACACACACACACACACACACACACAGAGAGAGAGGAAAAAAAATGACACACACATATTATTTTCCTCACACACACACACACACACGCACACACACACACACACAGAGAGAGAGGAAAAAAAATGACACACATATTATTTTCCTCACATACACATACACACACACACACACACACATGCAGGCAGGTTGGTAAGAAAGAATGATGGCATGACTTTTGACTGCAACTGCATGCGTGGAACAATACACACTAATTGCATTCCAGCACACTTTATTACCATGCAGAAAGAAGGCTGTGTAAACATCATGCGTGTATAATTCAGACTAATTGATCACGCGCAGAAAACGGACGAGATATTCCTTCCTTTACACCTCACTCATAAAATGCCAACAGTGTGTGGGTACTGTGTATATATATATTTTTTTTAACGTCTATCCAAAATCCCCCCTCACTTTTATTTTATTTCCCTTAACTCGCTCGCTGTTTGTTGGTTGGTTATTCCTCAAACACATTTCCCTCCCATGTTCACCCACCGCTTATTACCGAGTTGGAAATATATATACTGCGTGTAAACATTTGATGCAACTCTCATTGAGTGGCGACGAAAAGAGAAGCAAACGACATATTGCTTCTGCCTTTGATCGGGATTCCATGAGAGAGAGAGAGAGAGAGAGAGAGAGAGAGAGAGAGAGAGAGAGAGAGAAGACTTGAGACGCGAGAGAGGACATGAAACGAGACAAGAGTGTGAGACAAGGAGAGCAGCCAGTGAGATATGAGTGAGCAAGTTATGTAAATGATGTCCTAACCTACCTACCTACCTACCTACCTGTCTGCCTACCTACCTACCTACCTACCCACCTATCTACCTACCTACCAACCTACCTACCTACTCTGCCCGGCTCTCATCTCCTGTTTGGCTCTTAACTATTTTATATATCATTTTGTTTTTCTCTCTTTTTCTTTGACATTATCTACCTTCCTTTCTATCCTACCTCATCTCATCCAATCTCTCTCTCTCTCTCTCTCTCTCTCTCTCTCTCTCTCTCTCTCTCTCTCTCTCTCTCTCTCTCTCTCTCTCTTCCTGCTGATGTAGTCAACAGCAACTCTGTGGATCAGTTCAAGTCCAGATTAGACAAAGTCTTAAACCACCGTCTAGGTGTTTAAGCCGTTGTGTGAGTGTTCCTTGATGGTTTCACATGACACATTCAAGGCCGGTCACATACTTGCACAACAAAACCCACAGGTACCCTCTTTGTATGGATCGTAAGGTCTTATAGGGTACTTCTTTTCCTTGTAACTCCTTGTAACTCTCTCTCTCTCTCTCTCTTGGCAATATTGTATTGTTAAATTCATTGTAAAGAAATATATAACTTTCTCGTAGCATTATAAGCGGAGATTTAGTCTTTTATAAGCCTAGGTATAAATAAAAGCTAAGTATAATGTAATGACGACAACAAAAACAACAACATGCTAAAAATACAAATTTTTCTCATACACATCACGAGGCACAACCTACATTATTTTGTACTCATAATTATTTTTTTTTATAACGATAGAGCCAAAATATTTTATTTATTTTCCCTATTCCCGCAACTCCCTACCCCCCCCCCCCAAGCCTGTCCCCCCCCAAGCCTGTCCCCCTACTCCTGCACCCCCCCCAAGCCTGTCCCCCTACTCCTGCACCCCCCCAAAAAAACCCAAGCCTGTCCCCCTATTCCCACACCCCCTTAACTAACTTGAGGAAGATGTTAGGAATCAGTTATGTGTTTCCCTTTGGTACCGTCCAGCCAGCAAACCTCAGGGAATCCCAGACTTGGTGCAAATCGATGCTGGAAACGGCTGGGGGGTGGGGGGAGCGGGCAGGGGTTAGGTGGGGGAGGAGAAGGAACAGCAGGGTAGGTAGGTAGGTAGGTGGGTGGGTGGGTAAGTAAGTAAGTAAGTAAGTAAGTAAGTAAGTAAGTAGGAAGGTAGGTAGGTAGGTAGGTAGGTGGGTGGGTAGGTAGGTAGGTAGTTGGGTGGGTGGTGGAGACGGGCTTCTGGGGAAAAACTATACCATGAAAACAAACAGACTACCTTATTGGATCTGTTGTGTAGTATATAGTTTGTAGGTGAATGGTGAAGGGAGGGAAAAAAAACTCGATGTCAGTGAAAATTCGTGAAAGGAGAGTAATGTTAAAGAGGAGAGAAGGAGCAGCGAAAGAGAGGGAATAAAGAGAAGGTGCAATGAATTAAGAGAAACAGCGAAGGAACGAGAAAACAGGGTACATAATATTATGAACTAGAAAAAACAAAAAACAAACGAAGGAGAGAAACGAGAGAGAGAAAGGACAGAAGGAAGGGAAACGACAGAGAAAATAAGCAAAGAATTTAAGGAAGTGGAAAAATAATAAAAAAAAACTCACAAAGGCAGACAATAGATTTCTTCCAGACAGTTTCGGCGACAAACTGTGTGGAATAATCCTTTGGTCAGCCACTGGTGGTCTTCTAAATCTTTCACCAAAGATCACAATAGCTGTCAGAGAGAGAGAGAGAGAGAGAGAGAGAGAGAGAGAGAATGCCAACACATCCACCAACCTATGCTTCTCTCTCTCTCTCTCTCTCTCTCTCTCTCTCTCTCTCTCTCTCTCTCTCTCTCTCTGAACTGGATGCCTTAATATTGTGTTATTAAAAAATATATATATATCTTGATCTGAACCAAAGACAATAATAAATCGCATATAGACAACCGGGTCATTCTTATTCTTTCCTTTCGCTGGACGACATTCCCGTGGCGGCTACAAATATCATACTTTTCTGGGCAGCTCTGTTCACGTTCCTCTATGGATATATTAAACTTGTGTGTGAATAAAATAATGTTCAGTTGCCAAAAAAGGTATTGCGACAACTATTGATACAACATTAAATATATTAATGTCCATAGTTCTTTGTAGGGATTATAAGTATGTATTACAGAAGGATATGTATATTTCCTTCTGTTATATATGCTACAAATAGTTGTGGATACTGCTATGGTTAAAGTTCCATCAAGATTTGTCGCAATACCTTTTTCTGGCAACTGTATATACCTCAGACTACGGTGCTTGTAATATTGCAGCAGTGATATATTAAGAATTCCTTATGGTTCCAATATGAGGAAGGAAAGGATGTGGAAAAGGAGAAGATAAAACAAAACCCACTGACGAAGCTGTAGTTAACTATATGAGGATCTTCGAGGGTAAATAATATATTATACTGTATAGTATTTTTACACCATTGTGAAGATGAATACACATTTACTCGTTAAAAAAAATTGAACACGTGGAAAAGTGTGACTGCAAATGCCATAAAGTTCAGTACTGTACATAGCAAGGGTGTTACGTGTTGACTGAATGAAAGGATAAAAAAAATGATATACCTGTACGTACTGCCTGGCCAACTTAAAAGAGCAGCAGGCAGGCAGGCAGGCAGGCAGGCAGGCAGGCAGGGAGGAGGCTGAGGCTGTATAGTGATGCAAGAGAAGGCAGGCAGGTGGAGAAGAAAGAAAGGAGGTCAGACAGATGAGCGTGAAATGAGACGAGAAGAGAAGAGAAGAGATGGAGACAGTATTGGTATGATGATGATTATGTGTGTGAAATGAGACGAGAAAAGAAGAGATGGGGACAGTATAGGTATGATGATGATTATGTGTGTGAAATGAGACGAGAAGAGAAGAGAGATGGGGACAGTATTGGTATGATGATGATGTGTGTGTATGTGTGTAGAGGTGCATGGTGTCAACAGAAGCAGAGGTAGTGTTGCCAGATACAGAAGTGATGCTGTCAGGTTAATGTGTAGAGGTTAAGGTGTCAGGATAAGGTGTAGAGGTTAAGGTATAGAGTTGGTGTTACTATGTCTGTAGATATTGACACGATGTTTGCATATATAATTATAGAGGTGATGTTAGCAGATGTAAAGGTGGCGTTAGCAGGTATGGATTATATCGAGGTGCAGGTTTGGTTGTGCTAATATGCTGGTGTGGAGAGTGTACAGTATGGGGCAGGTGTGGGGGTACCAAACGTGCATGACTGACTATAAATGGCGTTGACAAATGTGGAAAAATAAAACAGAAGCGGTATTGTGGAGGCGTAATGATGTACAGTTGGACACAGGAATTCGTGGTACAGCCCCAAGTGAAAGATGGTCAATTGCTCCCAATATCAAATTTCTTAGTGCCAAATAGAAGACACCAGGGGCAAAAGTAAGTATTGAGGATGGTAATAAAAAGCAAGTAGCTGATAATAGACACTGGTAACTCAACACCTGGGCTGTACCTCCAATTCCTCCATCCAACTGTACGTGAGGAAATGAACGTCAGTCAGTCAAGGTGGGTCAGACTCGTCAAGTGACATCATATAAGGATTGGAATCTCACGTGACTCGGCCATACGAAAATATACATACGCAACTGATCACTCTCCAAACACACACACACACACACACGCATCCCTGAATGTCAAGTACTCATCACTCGCTATCAAGCATTCATATCACACGTGCACCTAACATACTGTAAACACATTCACTCCCTGCTCACGCGCACGTACATACATACATACACACACACATACATACATACACACATACATACATACATTATCACTTATTTCATGAAGACGGTTCACATTCACACGAACTCAAGAACTATTTTTCTCTCTTACCCTCATTGGATATTCCTCACCCCTTCCCTTCCCTCAACCCTTACTAAAAACTCCACCCCCCCAGACATCACTTCCCATCCCTAACTATTCCCTACTATTTCTGTCTCTTATTTACCTTTCCTTCCTTCCTTTCCATTACTTTCTTCACATTCCTTATAATATATACTGTTTCCTATTCCTATAACCATTCAATTGTTCTATCTTCAACTGTTCTATCCCTCCCTCTCTTCTTTCTTCCTTACCACTTCCACCTCTTTGTATCTCTTCATTTTTAAAGTTTCTTCCTATGTGATAATCTATACCCTTTACTTTTTCTATTCTCATACTTCCTGTCGTGTCTTCCAGGTTCATCTAGTCATTTCCTTCCACTTCCAGCACCTTACCCACTCCACTCTCCTTCCCTCCCTCTTCACCTGGCCACTTGCCCCATTCCCTTTTCATTCTGGCTGTCTGCCCCGCCCCGCCCCGCTCAGAGATAGCACGGGTGTGAGACGTGATCTGGGGGCATGTGGGGGCTGAGTCATTCAACGTATCTGCCACCTCCACCACCACCACCACCCCTCTCAACCACCAACCTCATATATTTGCACCTTCCCACCTGCCTTCACACAGCTTCAACCTCCATACCCAAGCTCCCATCTCCACTTTCCCCGTCAACCCGCCCTTCCTTCGACACAAGGACAGGGACAGCTTTAGACCATAAGGTAGGAAATATCATAAAAGACCCCTTCCCTTTACCCAGGCACTAAGAGCCACTCCACGGCTGTATTTCACTCCCCTTAACGCAAATATATGAGACATACTTCTTGCCCAACTTTCCCCTGAACTAAAAACACATGGACACACAGACAGCCAGTCTCTTCTCAACCATTTCTCTGGGTGACTTCAAAACATTGCGGTGCTCGATCCCCAAGACACCCTTCCCAGCACTGATTATGTCTAGCGGCTCTAGCCATCCCTCAGGAGCTAAGTACGACCCATACTTGTATTATTCCTGTCAAAGTCATAACATACGACCATCGTCCTCTTCCTTAGTCTTAATATTGAAATACAGGGAATATGTTCGTTGTTCAGACTAAACTAAACAAACAAAAAATCCTGTATGTTCCTCGTTTTCAATCGATTCGCTTTTCCTTTATTTTTTCATCGCACAACATTTCATTTCTCCCTTTATATGTCAATGGGAGAACAATGTACGATTTCTTCTGAAGTTATGGCGGGTCTTGAACCGTATACGAATTAGAAATTAACATTTTTGAAATCGAAACTGAATCTGCAGAGAAAACATTCCAGCAAGTTGCAGAAGAAAATGACAGGATACAGTACACTCAAGTTTAGCAATTCACGTGAAGAACTCGATTCACAATAGACTGAGGTTTTGGCGCTCGTATTAAAAACTGGAATATATAGCCTAGACAACAGTAACCACAGACAGACAGACAGACAGACAGGTAGGCAGACAGACAGGCAAGGGTGACAGACAGACAGGCAAGGGTGACAGACAGACAGATAGGCAGACAGACAGACAAGGTTGACAGATAATGAAAGGAAGGCACACACTCTGAGTTTGTATATGATAGTGGGACAGGTGGAGTGGTTCATGTACTCCTTCCTGCCTGCCTGCCTGTGTCACGCTAAGTCTGGTGTTCCTATACATTAACAACATGTCATCCACGCCTGACAGAGGACCGAGCTTGGCACATCCCTCCTCCACCACCACCACCACCATCACCATTATTATCACTACGTGCATCTTGACAGTGCAGGTGGCTCTCTATCTCTCTCTACTCTCTTTCCCTCTCTCTCTACTCTCTCTCTCTGGTTATTAAGAGAAAATATTACAGTAATCCTAGGCAGCTTAATTTGTCATGTTTACTGAAGCAAGAAGGTTACTCGATTTTGCCGACGGATTTTTGATAGAACATTATGTATGGCCTAAAATACATGAAATTAACCAAACTAAGCTTTTCTGAGCATATTCTTACATAGGGCACACTTACGCTATTTTTTCCGCCAAACAGGGGTATTTATTGCCCAAATGGAATACCTGTACTCGTAAAATATGGGTACCAATAGACTTGCCATTCATATTTATATTTAGATCCGAACTGAACATTTGATACCACTATTGGCCCATTTTCCAACATATGGTGTGGGTGGGCATGAGCAGTGACCAAACTATGTGTGTTACATATGTTTGTGAGAGTAAAATTACATGATCACAGAGTATATGTTAAGTGTTCAGATATTTTACTTGATCACAGAGTATATGTTAAGTGTTCTGAGATTTTACTTGATCATAGAGTATATGTTAAGTGTTCTGAGATTTTACTTGTTACGGAGTATATGTTAAGTGTTCTGAGATTTTACAGTCACATGGTATGGTAAAACTAGGGTAGTGCAAAAATGGGGCCACTGAAGGGAGACTGATTTAGCAAACTATATATACTATACACAACCTCTGCTCCACAAGCTTCCTGAGAGAGTATACGGTACTGTTTCCTTACATACTCAGGAGGAATCAGCAGCTCTTTAGACATTTTCCCCACAACAGCTAAGCAACTCCATTAAGGGGAGAGTATACTTTTGATAGATTGGAGCACCTTGAATCCTCCAAAGTATGCCAGGAAACAGACCCAGATGAAGAAAAATAATGGTATCTTGTTGCCTGGAATAGTTTAAAGGAATCATTATCTCCAAAAATGTCACGACTATACCCTC
The DNA here is from genome assembly GCA_034508575.1 of Petrolisthes manimaculis. Lineage (NCBI taxonomy): Eukaryota > Metazoa > Arthropoda > Malacostraca > Decapoda > Porcellanidae > Petrolisthes > Petrolisthes manimaculis. Next base: position 214,787 of record JAWZYT010000613.1, on the reverse strand, counting down.
CCCTTAATTCAGAATTCACCCCCTTGCACTACTGTCTGTACCTTGGCAGTGTTTCCTCAGGCTTCAAGCGAATGACAGATTGCCTCTCCTCCACTAAGCAAGCACTCTTTTTCATCATCATTATCTTCATTTTCTCTCTTCTTCTCCATCATCTTCTTTTTCTCTCAGTGCTATTTAGGGTTCTCCGGGAAATGAGAGTAAATGGGTGTGTCTCTGCTTCCTACTGCTTGCTTATACTGTTCTCCTCTGGCTTAAAGGGGGGAAGTTTTATGTTGATAAATCTGGAGCAACTGAATCCTCCAAATTATTCAAAGCAACAACAGAACACCATTATATTTGCCCCTCTGGTCCTGTTTCCTGGCATATACTTTGGAGGAATCATAACACTCCAATGTACCAAAAAAGACTTACTACCTTAACTCCCCTTTCCTCTACATTCAATCCTATAGTTATCCTGCTTTAATTTTACTCCAGTTTCCTTTATTTTATTTCCTACATCCAATTTTATCTACATTTATTTAGTTTTATTGCTTCATCCCTTGTTTCTGTGCATTCAACCACCCATTCATCTTCATCTTCAGAATCCTGTTTTCAATCCTCTCCCCTCCACTTCCTTAATCCCCAGCTTCCATGCCTTTACTCCCCTTCTTTGTTTTTATCCTTACATTCTCTTCCTTTACTGTCTTCCCTCCTCTGTTTTCATCCTCACCTTCTCTTCCTTTACTTTCATCCTCAACTTTCCTTCATTTATTTTCCTCCTCTGTAATCATCCTCACCTTTCTTCCTGTTTTCATCCTCACCTTTTCTTCCTTTACTCTCCTCCTTTGTTTTCCTTCTCACCTTTTCTTCCTTTATTTTCATCCTCAACTTTCCTCCCTATACTCTCCTCCTCTGTAATCATCCCTACCTTCCCTGCCTTCACCCCTTTGCTTCCCCCTACTCTGTTCCCTTTCTCATCCCCATGCACCTTCCTTCCCTTCATGCCATATTATCTTCCCCTAACTCTTGGGAGATACAGTTTCTGACACACTCGATATATCAGTGCAATGAACCGCTCAGCCAACACTTCTATAACTATGTGCCCTAAATTCATGACTTTATCTTACTTGCTTTTTCACGTGGGGCACATTCACCTCCTCACTCACTCTTCTTCACATCCCCTCCCTCCCCCTAATAATATTCTCACGCAACAGTGAATTATTATGCTACATTCTGGGATATTTGGTTTCTCTCTTCGGATTCAACGTGTTCATATATAGACTGTCAAACGTTGATAATCCAATATCATGAAATTAACTGGAGGGATAAATCACTAAAATGGCGTATATGAAATACGAGCTTTTGGATTATAAACATGTGTTCCTTGACACAAAATCGTCTACCACAATACGAAAAAAAAAAAAAAAAAAAAGAAAATATATATATATATATATAATTGCGGGTTAACAGATTCGGTGTTCATTTCCACGGTTTCAAATTTCATGAAGCAGAAAGGAATTACTGAGTGCAACTAACTGTGTGAGAACAAAACCAAACACATGAAATTATACAAGAAAATTTGATGGACTTCCACGTCGTTTATTCCGGTCTAGGACTCTAGATGAATCACTTTGGAAGGTGGTTCGTCAAAATAAAACTCCTACTATAATACGACTATTACATTTTGCATGCCTCTGACACCCTTACATGATCAGTATTCAGGGGGTATATAATTATTTTTTGGTTCCATTGGAGTGCCTTGATTCCTCCAAAGTATGCCAGGAAACAACAGGACCAGAAAGAACAAATATATAAATGGTGTTCTGTTGCTTGGAAGAGTTTGGAGAAATCAGATGCTCCAGATTTACCAACACAAAAAAAAAATGTCCCCCTTAATTAACTAAAACTTAGAACTCCTGTGAAACCCAATAACCTATCTCTCTTTTTTAGGCCTATAGTGCCGCCGGGAGATCCGATAGTAAACAAACACATGTAGGGGTTGCCATGGTAACAGTAAACAAGCCGAGACAACTAACTAACCAGGTGGATACAGAAATAACACTCCTCTTCCTCCTTCTCCTCCTATTTTGTATTCCTTTGTATTCTTCCTTCTCCTCCTATTTTGTATTCCTTTGTATTCTTCCTTCTCCTATTTTGTATTCCTTTGTATTCTTCCTTCTTATTTGTATTCGTTTGTATTCTTCCTTCTCCTATTTTGTATTCCTTTGTATTCTTCCTTCTCCTATTTTGTATTCTTCCTTTTTCCTCTTTTTCCTCCTCTTCCGACTCTAATTCTGTTTGGTCTTGTATGTTGTCGTGTGTTTGCTGTGTATATGTGTGTGTGTGTGTGTATGTGTGGAGTGTGTGTGGTGTTAAGTGTACTGTGTGTGTGTGCTATGAAGTGATACGTGTGTGTAGTTAGGGGTAGTGTAGTGTGGTGTGTGTGTGTGTGTGTGTGTGTGTGTGTGTGTGTGTGTGTGTGTGTGTGTGTGTGTGTGTGTGTGTGTGTGTGTAATGAGATGTAGTGATTGGTGTTAAGAGCATTGCATATGTGTGTGCGGTGGTTAAGTGTTGACTGTGTAAAATATGTAGAATATGTGTAATATATGTGTAAAATAATGTAGAATATGTATAGAATATGTGTAAAATAATGTAGGATATGTGTAATACTATGTGTGTTGTAAAGTGACGAGTGGTGTGAGAAGTGGTGCTTTGATTATGTGTTGTCAAGGAAGGCTGCATGGCGTGGTGGTGTTTGCACTGTGTCGGTTCATATCAGGCTGGAGTGTTGTTGTGTGTGGTGTTGGGGAGTTGGTGTGGTGGTTGTACTGTCTTGTATCTAATGTCATGTGTGGTGTGTCAGGTGGTTGAGTTATGTGTTCCTTATAGGGTGATGAATATGCCGATTGATTAACATTTTATGAGGGAATGAAGCAAAATGAGAAAACATTTATCATATATTGGCGTGAGGTGAGAAAGGGACAGTATGATTTAGTTAGAATCAATTTTAAAGAAGTTTAATGTACGCCTATATTTAATTAATTGTATGCGAGTGGAATATAATATTATTGTATGTGAATGACTGTGTGTGGTTATGCATGCAGTAGTCAATACACTGTGATATGTATGTATCTCTGACATGTGAACACACAGAATGGCACGTTCGTGACGTGAATACAATGTGAGCCAATGTGTGTATGTGTGTGTGTGTGTGTGTGTGTGTGTGTGTGTGTGTAAGGTAATCATATCATGGGTGGCACATGTGTGTATCAGTACGATTAAATACGTGATGTTATGTGTGTATGGAACATCTGAAATTACAGCCATGCATGTGGGTATGAGTGAAAGGAGAAACGGTGTCCATATAGGTAGTGCCAATACACTATTGTGTGTGTGTGTGTGTATGTGTGTGTGTGTGTGTGTGTGTGTGAACTATTAATTCTATATAGTGTTGGTGTTCGTGTGCAGGTGTGTGTTCAATATGTCTGTATACCTGCGTGTATGTGAGTCCCTGCGTAAATTTGAATGTGCGAATGAGTTGTATTTGCATACTCGCTTGTGTGTGTGTGTATGTATGTGTGTGTGTATGTATGTGTGTGTGTGTGTATGTGTGTGCAGCTGAGGGGGGCGTGTCCACCACCCCACTAGACTGAGCTTCGTGCCAACACCAGACAAACACACAGTCGTGCCCGGGCCTCCCTCAGTGCCACACACACTCACACACACTCGCTCCCTCGCTCGCTCGCCCTCTGTCGTTACTCCACTCTCCTGACACATAAACAGATCTTTTTCCCTCTCTCTCTTTCTCATTCACTCGCTTTGCCCCAGCACGCACTCGTACTCGTATTCCCACAGCCTCGTTCTCTTTCGTTGGTCTCGCCACGCACACATAACACTAGAAACCTCCTCCCAGCTGTCCCTCTCACACTCGCACTCCTTCCACTCGTCTCTTCACTCTCCAAATCATCCCAACTCGTACTTGACTACTGCACCGGCCCAATCTCGTTCGCACACCCTGTCGCACCCCAAGGAAGAAACCACAGCCAGCGATTGTGTGAAAGGATAAAAAAATCTATGGTCGCCAACAGTCACCCACGTACCTCACCACCAGAGAACAAACAACAACAACAACAATAACAACAACAAACCTCACCGTTATAAAAATAAGAATATATAGACGTACGACAAGTGGGAAGAAAAGAATAAATAATAAGTGTCTCTGTGATAGTGATAGCGTGTGGATGGAGTAGTGCCACTGACCCCTTAGAGAGCCTGCTTGTTGACCTCTTGAGTGCCTGTTGATCCCGTCAAGTGGTTGCACCCAGATTGGACAATAGGACACACAAGTACTTAGCAACGTTAGCAACACCGACACACACACACAACTCCAGTGATTTCCTATATATTTTGAAACTGATAATCCTCTGAACCTTAACTTAACCAATTTCACAGACAAGTAAGTTACCAGCGAGAGGGTTGCCAAAAAATATATAGTGGAAATTCTATAACCGCGCTTATTTGATTACGGTGGCGACCAAACAATTATTGAAGCAAAATAGAAAAGGACGGAATCTTTAAATAGAATACTATATTTATCTCCCAAGTATATATAAAAGAAACACACACACACACAGCAAAAAACAAAAAAACAAAAAAACTGTTTCATTCACCAGTGTCTTCTGACTGACTAAGCCACTACTACCCAACACAGCCACATACTCACCTCAAAAGAAGAAGTAGTAGTAGTAGCAGCAGTTGTTGTAGTAGTGTGTGTGTGTTACGAAGGTGTTGTTGTTGTTGTTGGTGGTGGTGGTGGTGGTGGTGGTGACGGGTGAGGGCGTGGCGTGGTGGGTGAAAGACGGGAGGATGAAGCAGGAACTGGATGATTTTCTCTCCTTCGCCTCCGATTCCCCCGACACTCTGGTGAGGGAGGATGTCATGATCGTGTCGTCCTCACAGTGCCTGGTACGTCATACATGCACATCATCATTATCATCATCATCACTTCATTTTCATTCACATAAAGCTATAAAAAAATTACAGGCACTTGGACTTATATATGCTTAATTAAATATATATTGTTTACATTTCACCTAGACTCACCTATCTATATGTATGCAATCACACTCCCAGTTTTTTATACAGACGACATTTTGTTTAAATACCTAACTAAGCATTATTAGTTTTTGTGTTACTAATAATAGTGGTGTTATCTGGAGGTTATAAATACCAACACCTGTTCAACATTTCCCAACCTTTCCCGGTGGTTGGTTTTCCCCGGGGCTTTACTAAACTCGTCGAGGCCAAAGGTTCATCCTGCTATTCAATCTGCGGCTTCGTGTAGCCTCGTCTCGCTCAATGGAAATTCTTATGAGGGATTGATTGATTGATGGATATTAGGCGCCGCAACATCGAGGTCCTATAGCGCCAGAAAAAGGTGATAGAGAGGTGTGACAGTTCTTATGAGGGAAGTTCCAAGTTTATAATGGTGTTCTGACGAGCTTTTTTCATATGGGTGGATAAATTTATTGTCTGGGATAAACTAAAGCACTCGATGGAATGCTCGGTGATACAGGGTCCAGAGAATATATATATGTATACCTCGGTGCAGGGAATTCTCTGGTCGTCCACACACACACACACTCTTTGTAGGAAACGTTAAGGGGGAAGTTTTGTGTTGGTAAATCTGGAGCAACCGAATGAATCCTCCAAATCTATTCCAAGCAACAGAACACCATTACTTTTGCTCTTCTGGTCCTGTTTCCTGGCATGCTTTGGAGGAATCAAGGCACTCCAATGTATTAAAAAAATAATTACCATCTTAATTAACGATTTAGGTATCTTTAACCAGCGAGACTAGGCATACTTTTCAGACAAGATTTTAAAATGAAGTGTCAAGTCAAAATCGTTTAAGGATTCAGTACAAATTTCGCTACAACTTCTCAGCACTTATTTCTCTCCAATTTACAAGGAAGACAGTTGAAAATATATCCATAATAAAAGTTGTTCAACATCTCCGCGTTCGACACTTCCGTATGAGGTAAATATTAGTGAGCATTGATAACTATTAAATCATTAAATGTTTCGGTTTGGATGTCAACATTCTTCAGTAGTAAAGATGAAAGGAGGAAGCGCATGGGACAGTGAAAGCATACATACATACATACAGTCACACACAGAGCTGAGGTGTAGTAGTAAGTAGTATGATATAGTAAATAATTATATAATGATTAATTATAGAGTAATTATTCAGTAAGTAATTATATAGTTAGTAATTATATAGTAAGTGATTCGTTTTTTGTCTCTCTTTAGTAACCAGAAACTTTAATTTGTATTTATTGTATTATATATTTTTTGGTTGCTAATGAATTTAATACTGGGAGAAGCTGAGCATTTTCCCCAGCAGCTGTACCACGAATTCCTGTTTCCAACTGTACATACTCACATGACTCTCTACGTGTGTTAACAAATAAGGGGGTGCGGGAGTAGGGGACAGGCTTGGGGGGGGGGGACAGATTTCATGAGATTTATTATATTCAAGTACGCTCTCTTTAATTCTCTTTACACACACACACACACACACAAGACACACACACACTCACACACACACACACACACAAACAAGACACACACACAAGACACACACACACACACACACACAAGACACACACACAACACACACACACACAACACACACATACACACACACACAACACACACACACACACTTGTTTTTTCCGTCTCTCACCAGTTTCGCTGTTACCGGTTGACCTAAATACCAGTGCCGGAAGATGCATTGTGACCCTGAGTGTTACATAACCCCCCCTCCCCCCCCCCTTCCCAACTCCCACTATTGAGTACCGGTACCTCACACACACACACACACACACACACACACACCACCACTAGTCTTCCTTTCTCCTCAACCCCCCTCTCGCTCTCTCTTGCTCTCTCTTGCTGTCTCTCTCTCTCTCTCTCTCTCCTCAAACCTTACCCTGGCTCAAACGATCTCTCTCCCTCTTGCTTCTCTCTCTCTCTCTCTCTCTCTCTCTCTCTCTCTCTCTCTCTCTCTCTCTCTCTCCACGAAAAGCTACAGATTCCTCCAAAGTATATATACGTGAGAAAACAGACGCCCTCAATGGAACTAATATATAGAAGATCTGTTTCGTAGCTAAGTTAGGAGGACTCAGTAGACATCCAATTTACCAAAACAGAATAAATAATCTCCCCTTGGTACATTGGAGTGCCTTGATTCCTCCAAAGTATGCCAGGAAACAGAGCCAGAAGAACAAATATAATGGTGTTTTCTGTTGCCTGGAATAGTTTGGAGGATTCAGTAGCCATCCAATTTACCAAAACAGAATAATCTCCCCGTTTAAAGATGCACTACTAATATACAAGGACGTGTGTGGGGGAGAGTATACAGACTAGGATTGGATTTCTTCTTCCTTCTCACATGTACTCTCTCTTATACACTCTCTCTCTCATGTTCAATTTATCACTCTCTCTTATACACTCTCACTTTCTCTTATACACTCTCACTCTCTCTTATACACTCTCTCTCTCACTCATGTTCAATTTATCACACTCTCTCTTATACACTCTCTCTCATGTTCAATTTATCACACTCTCTCTTATACACTCTCTCACTCACTCATGTTCAATTTTCATACTCTCTCTTATACACTCTCACTCTCTCTTATACACTCTCTCTCTCATGTTCAATTTATCACACTCTCTCTTATACACTCTCTCTCTCTCATGTTCAATTTATCACACTCTCTCTTATACACTCTCTCTCTCATGTTCAATTTATCACACTCTCTCTTATACACTCTCTCTCTCATGTTCAATTTATCACACTCTCACTCTCTCTTATACACTCTCTCTCTCACTCATGTTCAATTTTCACACTCTCTCTTATACACTCTCTCTCTCATGTTCAATTTTCACACTCTCTCTTATACACTCTCTCTCTCATGTTCAATTTTCACACTCTCTCTTATATCACTCTCTCACTCACTCAATTTTCCTAGCCTTTACCAAAACAACATAACGTATACGGCAATAAGTATATCATATCATATCATATCATATCATATCATAGTACCAGTCAAACTTTGCCAGAGAATAAGTTCAATTCAATGATGTTATTCTAGTACAGAGTAACTTAAGCCACGTATCATTCAATTAAAAATAAAACAGATTAAAAAACACTACACTATAAAATTCAATAAACGAGGGACATAAAATTTACAAAAGGTTATAAAATATCCCTTCTAAACATTTACGACTTTTTTTTTTGGATGTTTCAAGGATATTTGCATTGAAACCATTAATTAACATGTTCTCGCAGTCAATCCCTAAAAATCTCCCACTCGTATCAAGTCGCCAGCAAATCTCTCTTCTGTTGCTGCTGTGTTTATACGTAACCTCCTCGTCACTTTATTGGTTCATCAGGTAGCAAAGGATTTATAAAGTACGGTCCATTGCAATACTATATCGGTCGGTTCGTTTATGGGACCCTGTGATGTAGTCAGAAAATTGGAGATAAATGAGTCCTTCAAATAATGCCACGAAACACCACCTATATAGAAGGATCTTGTTTCGTGGCATAGTCAGGAGGAACCAGAAGCCTCCAATTTTCATACACGATAACAGGGTCCTTAATGTCTGTAGCGACGGAGGGTTCTTGTGTGGCATTTTACATATAGTTTTACGTTAGCCCAGGTTTGTTGTGTTGTCAAGATGTTACCGGTGCTTGCTATACCTAATACAATGTTAACTGGAATAGCCTCTTCTTAACTCTCATGTCTTCTTCCTGTCCGTTATAAAATGAGTTTTAGTTTTAATCAGATATCTAAATTAGTCCGTCTTTGGTAATAAATTGATGCCTTGAGGTTGAACTGGAAGGCTTTGTTATTACAGGCAGAATCACACATCATGTACTGCATTGAAATAATATCGTCCAATCTTGGTTCCTTTCTGAAGGTATAATATGCAAGCAGAGTTCTACACCAGTTACTTCAGATGTGTGTGTGTGACGAGTGAGACAAGTTGTGTGTGTGACTGTACAGGGGTGGGGGTGTGACGAGTGAGACAAGTTGTGTGTGTGACTGTACAGGGGTGGGTGGGTGTGTGTGAGGAGTGAGACAAGTTGTGTGTGTGGCTGTACAGAGTATGGGGGTTTGAGGAGTGAGACAAGTTGTGTGTGTGGCTGTACAGGGTATGGGGTGGGGGTGATGGGTGTGTGGGAGTGAGGGATCATGAAGGGGACCACATACCCACCCCAGGCAGGTCTCGTGGCGACATCTTCCTTCCGCCTTGGACCTCTGAGACGGTCTTGGCCTTCAGTGCACGTGGGGGGAGGCATGTAGAGAGGAGGAGGAGGGGGGGGGGGGGAACAGGTGGTGCAAATACAAGGAGGGAACAAGTGGCATAGTGACTGTGTGTGGGGGGGGAGGGAGGGAGAAGGGGGAGGGACAAGGTAGCACAGACTCTATGAATAGGATTGGGGATAGGTGCACTAGTGTTGTGTGTGTATAGGGGTGGTGGTTGTATGTGCATGGAGTAAGTAATGTATGGTTCATTTAGGGGATCGAGAGGTGACATGGTGGTTGATGGGAAGGGAAGAGGTGAGTAAGAGGTGCAGTGGAAGTGAAACTGCATGGGTGGTTACCAAGTGAGAGGAAGAGGTAAAGGAAAAATAGGCAGCAGGTTGGAGGCGAGGAGTGACATATTGGCAACAAGGAAACCAAGGAGAGAGAGAGAGAGAGAGAGAGAGAGAGAGAGAGAGAGAGAGAGAGAGAGAGAGAGAGAGAGAGAGAGAGAGAGAGAGAGAGAGAGAGAGAGAGAGAGAGAGAGAGAGAGAGAGAGCATCAGGTAGTGAGGGTGTGGAATATGCAAGGGAGAGCATCTGTGTAGGAAGAGGAACACGAGAGTAATTGCAAGTGACTATCTGTATGGCTTACTTCATTCTAGAAGGGCATCCTGAATGAAATGCTTTTGTTTTTGTTTTTCTGGGACTGACATTTTGTTTCACCAACGTCTCTCCAACCTACAGAATGTATACGTTATGTAGTAATTATGACCAATACTGTAGTTAGTACGGTATACACGAATTTATCTTCCTACAATCGTTATTTAATAAACTCCAAGATTAGAAAGGATATTCTAGGATATCATTGCCTACTCTTTACTTACTAATAGGGCAGGTTGAGAACAAACAACTTAATAACTCGTTCTTAACTATTCATTGACTTTTCTAAATAACACTAGCCTACACATAAATATTTACGTTCTTTTATAAATACACAAAACAATTTAATTAACAAGACCACTCAGGTGTTATGTCGATAGTATAAACTCGTGTGTTCATTGACTATCACCCCCTCCCCCTCCCCCCCTCAGTGCCCTCTTCTGGTATATATATCAGGCAGGGTTTATACATCATCATTATTTCCTTCAGCGTTTAAATGATAATGAAAAAAACACTATTAAACTTCATCATGCCAACATCAACACCATCATCAATCCCACTGTCTGGTTTCCTCCCTGGGGCCGAAGTACAGCTCAGTAAGTAGTGACAGATATCACATATTGCCACTGTAAACAGACCTAAGATTTAGTTGGTGTCGTGTTGATGTTGGCCCACCATCTGACATCTCCCATCACATGTACCCACTACCCTACATATCCCTAGCAGCTACTTCTCTGTACCCCTACCCACCCACCCATTACCACATCTATATCCCTGGTCAATTATCTGCTGCTACAATAATATCTACTATCCACTACTACCTCACATTTGTAACTAAGCCTACTATACCATCTATATTCTATACGTCATGTCTACTATTGTGAAGCCCTGACCACACGTCTATTTCTACTCCAACCCATAACTCTCTATAACACTGTGTTCTCCTGATACTGTGTTCTCCTGATACTACCTAATACCCTATACCACTATCATCTTAATCCCCCCCTTTTCTCCCTCCAATATTTTCGACAAACCAATAGGAAAATACCAAACCTATGTCTTAAAAATATTACATAATTCAACAATACCTCGCCAATAATCACCACAAGGTCTCCACACCTGTCAAGCAATTACAGTAAACATTTCAAAGAGTGAGGCAAGATCTGCATGAGTCAGCTACGTTTTTTGTTAAAGAGCCAATGGTCTGTGTCTCAACCTCACAACAACAACACCCTCACTCACTGAAGGCTCTCTTTACACAGTCACCTGCCTTGAAATTAGGATCACGAATGAGTGAGCCAAGCAAGCAATATCACACACACACACACACACACACACACACACACACACACACACACACACACACACACACACATGCACCTTCATTCAGGCTCATACACTACAAATCTACAGAGTGGATACAACGACAGACTGCGAATGTCATGGTCCCAGGTTTGAGTTTTTTCTGAGGTGATCTGATGGTTCTTGGTGTCCGTCAAGTACCGGTATCCTGGCTACGCCGACACGTAAACAAAAAATACTCCCTAAATCGTCGTCAACTCACAACCTTATCACAAGATGCTGTAAGTGACGATGTAGCTGCCACTGTCTCATTTAATGCGACACTCAATAATATCAGGACCTCGCAACAGCCTATAGTCCCGAGTCCCGATGTTGAGGTAAAAACAAAAAATAATAATAATAATCAACTTCTAGCTCTTTTCCCGAGTCTGATAATATTAACTCAGTATAGCATTAATAATGAGGGAAGCAAGTGATATATACATCTTTAGCTGATGACTGTACACCCCCCCCCCCCAGCCAACATCCAGGACGATCACATCAAACAACAACAACAAAAGGAGCCGTGTGTGAGGCTGTAAATTAACGTAACACCTCCGAGGATAGATTTTGTCAGGTTTTATCTCCCCTCAAACTTTCCCAAGATATACTTTACTGTTCATTTTGCATCTCTGCCCAATAAACTTGTGACTATATATACATAGTTGTTCTTCAGGAAGGGAAAGGAGGCACCTGGGCTTGGGTACTTGCCCAATTTAATGTTTTATCATAGTAGAGCCATAAGTTAGGTTGACGGGGGAGGTGGAGGTCGCAGACGATCCCTCAATTTGGCTCATTTTCTTAACCTTCAAAACGGCTGGCCTTATTTACATTTCATTCTTGACTATCACCACCAAAATACTTTCTTGTTTCATGGGGGAGGGAAAGAAATGTTCACAAGTTAATAATTTACAAACTTCCAATTCATTACGAATATCAAAGTGAAATATAACTGGACTATATTCAGGCGGTCTTACAATCCAAGGAAATGCCTATACAGTATATCCTTCAACACAACTTCAAAGGCCCTATTGTAGTGAAGCCAAAGGGGCATAAAATATTTCTTTATAATTTATTACTAGTACGGTACATAAAGAACCTGGATCTTGCCTGTTGGTAAATCTGGAGCAACTGAATCCTCCAAACTATTCCAAGCAACAGAACACCATTATTTTTGCTCTTCTAGTCCTGTTTCCTAGCATTCTTTGGAGGAATCAAGCCACTCCAATGTAACAAAAGAGAATTACTGTACTGTACCACGTTAATCTTTTCTAAGGTTTGTGTAAATCCTGTTCCTTGCCAATTTTTCCCCCAGTAATAAAGTACTGGTAAGATTTAATATAGTTTTGTATATTGTTATGCACTGTCATGAACGCAGACGGTATTGTTATTCAAGGACACGAACACACACACACACACACACACACACACACACACACACACACACATATTACCCTTGCTTACCTGTTACCACACAACCACATTCAACCAATTAACACACAAACATACACGCTCACATTTACCCACTAACACACACACACACACACACACAAACATACACGCTCACATTTACCCACTAACACACACACACATACATACATACACACACACACTCTCACATTTACCCACTAACACACACACACACACACACACACACACGTAATGAGCCAGGTGTGTTGGTCTGAGATGTCCTAGACCTTGGCCACCTTCACTGACATATAAAGATAGAGAGAGGTACAGGTGGGAGGCGTGACGGGATAAACCCACAGGTACCAACCCAACATTATACTACTTCACTCTGTTACTGTTCTTTGGTTAACTTTTACACTCAGTTTGTCCTCACTGTTAAAGAACACACAAACCATCACCCCCATTTCCTGACTCTATTGTTTTAAGCAATATGACGTGTGTAAGTTCAGTCAATTAGAGGATACGGTACGGTACTCATTCCTTGCTCAAAAATGAATCATATTATTTATGAGAATAAAGGAAAAATTTGGGATAGTTTTGTCAGTAGGAGTTAGTTGGCTAAATCTACTGCCCTTTGGATTCAAGCTAACAATATATCTCTTTCATATTTTTTATGGTATATTTATGCCACCAGCACCAGCATCGCTTCTGAACCCAAATTCATTTAGAATCGTATATGTAAATATCTACGCCTCCCACCATCCTCCCCCTCCCCCTCCCCCAGCAGACCACTGGCTCAGCTCTCAGACGACCCTGCCCCAGAAATGATTCTATCTCTGTCTGACAGTACTTATGGCAGGCTGCTGGCATTATCTCACCCTCACTACTATCCAGGAAAACAAACACAATTAAATATATGTATGTATATATCATCAATGTGTGTAGGGGAAGTGGCCGAGAGATTAATATACTGGACTCGTAATCTATAGGTCGGGAGATCTATTATCCTCAGGTGAGGGCCTGAGAATATTTACTCTTCCGATTTGAGTTTCAGCCATTAACTATAAAAGGCCACCAAACGTCGTAAAACATCCTCGTTCGTACACCATAACAGCTGCAGTATTTGGGAATTAGCCTCACTTCCATCCCTCTTTGGCTGGGTACCAGTTCGGAAGTTGTTACATGTGTGTGTTAGCAGCAGATGACCCGGGCTACGGTAACGGGCTTGATGAAGCCTACAGTATATCCAGTGTCGGAACTTAAAAAAAAAAAAAAAAAAAAAAAAAAAAGGAATCTCGAACGAAATTGGACATAATTTTAAACCTCTCATACTCCGTTCATTCTTCACAGGTTAGCAGGCGCGTTGCCTTTACCCTTCACCTTTCACAATATAGAACAAATGATCTTGGCACTCTCTGCTTCCTTACTCTCTCGATATCCTAACTCCTAACAACCATTCATTTCTAATGATCTGTCACTTCTAACACTACCTCTCTTAACACCACACTATCTTAGCAACCCCAATACCTTGACACTGAAAACACCTGTTAACCCACCATTGCTAACATCTTGGCACCCCTGACACCCCTCCTCGTAACACCACCTTGACACTCCTTCCTAACACCCACCAACTTCCCTGGCACTGCTGCTAATACCAGCTGGCTGTCACAGTGTAGTCGCCTGGGAAGCTGCCACATCCAACCCTCTTATTGCCACACAAGCAGCACGTGTAGCCCCCCCCCCCATCCCCCCTAATATATATAGCACCTCCCCCTCACCTGCGGCATCACTCCTTCCTCTCCCTCAAGTCAAGTCTCCAGTAGAATATTCTCTTCCTTCCCTCCACCTCAGTCTCCAGCATTTCTCTCCATCTATCACAGCTCCAACATTTTATACAATGAGTCAATACAATGCACGTTACGACTGACATCCCATGACAACAATTACGAAACGAGACACGAGTTAGTCGAATGTGTGGGGGTGATATTAGTACAGTATACGTAGGGGATATGAGTAATGATTTTGTTGTATATAAATATACAATATATATATACAGTATATATATATGGTTGTGGAAGAGTGACTGGCTAGTTTAAATTCTATCCACTCCTTCCATGCCTCAAGCCAGACCCTGAGTGAAATGGAGAGTCCAGGACAATGGAGGTGTGGGTGATGAATAGTGGTGGTGAGTGGAGGGGTACAGTGGTGGTGAGTGGAGGGGTACCGTAGAGGGAGTGGGAGAGGATGGGGGGTGAACGTAGAAAGTAAATAGAAAGGGTTGAAACAGGAGGAGCTTAGGAGTGGGCAAGAGGAACAGGGTAGAATAATTATGGGCTAGGTAAATGAGGTGGGAAAATGGGGAGTGGATGTGAGAGAGGCAAGAAGGGGCGGAAGTGAGACAAAATAAAATGCATGACAGAATGGAGAGGGAGGATCCAGAGACAAAAGGCGTAGAAATATGAGAGGACATTTGAGTAAAACCGAGAGAAGGGGGACTCAGAATGCGAGGTAGGTGTAGTGGGTGGGTGGAAGGGAGGAACTTACGGCAATACAGGGGTAATACAGATAATAGAGAGAAGGTCAGAAAGTGAGGAGATGGAACGAAATGAGATAAGGAAGGATATATTATGGGGTTAGGTAGAAGCAATAACTACGTATAGTTTTGACGAGAGTACATTTACTGATACGATAAAAAGTCCTGCATTATAGGTGGATGAAAGTGAGCCATATGAGTGAGTCTCGTGAACCAATATTCGAGACCGTCTCATTCAAAGGCATTATAGGAATATTGGACACCAGCGTTGGTGAGGCCTGCATGTGGGTACAGGGGAGGAGGGTGTTCTGGAAGATTGGAGGGGAAGGGGAGGAGAGATTGGAGGGGAAGGGGAGGAGAGATTGGAGGGGAAGGGAAGAGATTGGAGGGGAAGGGAAGAAGACTGGAGGGGAAGGGGGAGGGAGATTTTGGGGGAAGGGAAGATGACTGGAGGGGAAGGGGAGGGCAGATTGGAGGGGAAGGGGAGGAGAGATTGGAGGGGAAGGGGAGGGCAGATTGGAGGGGGAGGGAAGGAAGATTGAAGGGAAAGGGAAGAGGACTGGAGGGGAAAGGGAAAGGAGATTTGGGGGGAAGGGAAGATGACAGGAGGGGAAGAGAGAAGAGAGATTTGAGGGGATGGAGGAAAGGAGATTGGAGGGGATAGAGGGAATAGATTAGACCCGAGGGAAGATAAAAGAGGACCTAAACATAGATAGTCACTTGACAACAACAACCACTTGCAATTTTCTCCTTCAGTTGTTTGTTGTGTAATGATATGCCAGTTTTTCAGTCCGGATATACCAGCTTTTCAGTCCGGTATACCAGCTTTTCAGTCCGGTATACCAGCTTTTCAGTCCGGATTTACCAGCTTTTCAGTCCGGTATACCAGCTTTTCAGTCCGGTATACCAGCTTTTCAGTCCGGTATACCAGCTTTTCAGTCCGGAATACCAGCTTTTCAGTCCGGATATACCAGCTTTTCAGTCCGGATATACTCAGCGGCATTATACTCACATGACCCGTGCTATTTAAGGGCATAGTATACTTTTGGTAAATTGGAGTGCCTTGATTCCTCCAAAGTATGTCAGGAAACAGGACAAACAGATTAACAAACATAATGGTGGTCTGTTGCTTGGACTAGTTTGGAGGAATCAACTGCTCCAGATTTACCAACAGTGTACTATAACCCCTTAACATTTATACTCGTACGTTAGCTGAGGTTTATGGTTCAGACGCCGGAAATAAGTAGCAATTTAGTTCAGTTCAGTCCGGATATACAAAGCAGTGTTTTTTTTAAAGTGAGTTGAAAATGGAATATTCATCTGTGTCCGGGAATGTACTGTGGTTGGTGAGACTGAATATTATTTTGTAAGCGGTAAAGTGTAGCCTATACTGCTGTACTACATGAACCATTTCAGTGGAGTCGAGTCTGTATGCAAATATTATGTTTTATTCAACCGGCTCCACAAAATCTGATGGAGACCGTATGGCAGAGGAAGGAATGTTGTGAGTGGAAGGAGGCTCAGGTTTATTTTGGGTTGTAGGCCGCCTTCACCGCCACCACCACCACCACTACCTATATCTAAAATACACCACAATCATTATTAATACCATTACTACTACCAATACACTATACACAACTATCATCTAATATATCAATATCATACCATTAGTGCCACCACAACTACCAATCTAATGAGAATAGTTGCAACCCCTACGATTACTATCACAATAAACAATACTATTACAACTAATATTATATTTAACAGAAATAAATTATTGCTTCATTCCCCTCAGGGCCACTGGTTTTCAAAAGAATTTACTGCCAACACATAAACCCTTCAAGTTTCAAGACAACTGCTTCCATAAACTAATCTCTCACGATGAGACACACAAAGAGGGATGTAAACAATACTCAAAACTCCACAATATACCTTTATGTTATCCTGTGTATACGTGGACAATAATAATACATGAGATATTCATATGATGTTAAAATTACATACAACGGTACAAAAAGGGAATGAAATAAGAAGAAACATGACGAGACCTAACAAAGAATGGTAAAGAAAGAGAGTGAGGTGGAGCGTGTGAAGTAAGTGGTGGGAATGGAAGGAAGGTATACACTTCCCTTCAGGGCACCCACACAAGCTCTCTCCATCCCACTCTTTCCTTTCTTCCCTCCCTCACTTACTCACTGCCTGCCTGCCTGCTTGCTTCTCACTGCTTGCCTGCCTGCCTGCCTGCCTGCCTCTCTCTCTCTCTCTCTCTCACTGTTTTCCTGTTTACTTCTTCTTCTGCTCTCCCTCCCTCACCCTTGTCTGTCAGTCTACCTGCCTACCCAATTCTTTCATCTCCTCGCCATTCACCAGTTTCCAGGTAGCCAAACAATCTATTATACCTCTTACATAGACAGCTGAAAGTCTCTTAATATAATACTACCTCCTTCGTTGACTATTTCACCTACTCACTGTCTACTCTCCATAATATTTCGCCCCTTGCCACCACTCACTCTACATCAATTCTTACTCACAACAAAGTCATATTTTTTACACTTTGCAAGCCAGACTCACTCATTACTCTCACAGTCTGTCTCACTGCTACTCTCCCTGTCACACTCTTGAATCGTTCTCCAGCTTTATTTTCCCTCCTCCCCCTCCCCCCCTTCAATCCTCTCCTCGCCCCTCCCTGCTCTCTCTCTCTCTCTCTCCTCACATGTCTTTACTTTCTCCCCCCCCCCTTCAATCCTCTCCTCGACCCTCCCTGCTCTCTCTCTCTCTCTCTCTCTCCTCACATGTCTTTACTTTCCCCCCCTTTCAATCCTCTCCTCGTCCCTCCCTGCTCTCTCTCTCTCTCTCTCTCTCTCTCTCTCTCTCCTCATATGTCTTGTCGCTTCTCTATTAATTTCTCTCCTTCGCTTTCTTCAGATTCATGAATAACGATTATACTAAGATACATCTACAAAAATTAATATCAGAAACGTAAACAATCCTAACATTATCCTTCTATACACTTGACATTTCTACATTTGACGACTTGTTTTTAGTTCACGGTCATTTTTCTTGTTTTTTACTTCAGTTCAGCTGGACTATAATTATTATAAACTCTTCATATTTGTTTGGGTTTCTTTCCTAACATAACTGTGCTCGATTTTCACTCTAAATTTCGGGGGGGAAATGTACTTATAAACGGTTTTCACTATATTTCATGAATAGGTTTGTTCAAAATTAATATGATTTGCTTCCCTTAATTCTGAAAGTATATTAATTCTTAAAGTTTTATCACTAGATATCAATCATATTAGTTTCTGGATCGAGTAAAGAAAGTGTGGCCAAGAGAGCAACAAACAGCTCACCCGAAAAGCAAGACTTCCTACTGAGAAAAATGCTTGGAATGGCAAGTGTGGCCGGCAGCGAAGGGTTGAGTCAGCCGGCGTGGCGCGGCCCTCACACACACACACACACACACACACACACACAAGAGTTAATACAGTTCTTCAGGGAGGAATAATAAGTTACATATGTATTTGTACACTTCAACTTCTCTCTCCACCTATTTATTTACACACACACACACACACACAACTAACTAGCCTAAATAGACTACCACTATCCTACACAGCACACCTACCTGTATTTCTGTTCCTACTACCACAACCATCACCACCACTACACACACTCATGTTTACTTACTCTACAACTAACATTATACACCACTCCTTTCTCTACCACCACCACCAGCCTATATTCTGTGAGTGTGTGTACGTCTCTCTCTCTCTCTCTCTCTCTCTCTCTCTCTCTCTCTCTCTCTCTCTCTCTCTCTGCATCATCACCATCTACACGGCACGCCACCAACACTACCATCAACACACTACCATCCTCGTCATTTACCATAACTACCATTCCTTAACCTCACTCTCTCAATGAATACCTTACTCCTCCTCCATTACCAGCCGACACCCCCACCCACCACCACCACCACCACTACCACCACTACCACCAATCTGATCTAATTACCACTACACCACTGACCTATCTGTACCAGCAATACTTGACTATCACTTGTTAATCTCCACTACTGCCTGCCTGCCACCAGTCTACCTGTACCCAGCATCACCTCTCATTATTGGTACGACTAGCATTCATTTCTGACACTACAATCACTACTTTCTCTCCATACTTACATGAATTAAGGAACCTGTGATGTAGGCGAATGGGAAGGTTAATTAATCCTTCCCCCAAACATGGCCACAAAACAGCATTAATACCGAGGAAGTCTACTTCGTGGTACAGTTTGAGGGAATCAGTATTCTAGCTTACAATTCGCCATGAAATTCACAGATCCTTGACGTGCATGTGTGCAATGGTTGGGTAAGAGTTGACCTGGGTTTCGGTAAAAAATATATAGTATATATAAAAAAAGTTAACAACGCGGCATCCTATGAGAGAAGAGAGTAAGAGAAAAGTAGGCCCCGACAAAGAGTAGAGATGTAAAGAGATGTTATAACTCGTCCTCCCCAAAAGTTAAAGTCAAGGGAAAGGGTCACATATATATTAAATTATATTATTCCAGAGGCTATGTTTTATTCAGAGCATGATGACAGTGGGTAGCTGTAGAAACACGTGAGAGGAGAGGAGAGGAAGGAGGAGACACCGTGAGATGGAGGGCACACTTTGGGGATGAGTTGACACAAGACACGAGTAGACACACATTTTCCACTACAATGTAAAATGTTATAACCAAATGTAGACATATTTTATCAAAATGTTCCTTAAATTCATTTTACAGTAGCTGTGAGTTCCACAACTATTCAAAACCTTTCAATAATATCCTTATATGGTAGTGCCTGGTAAGGGAAGCAGGGTGAGTGAGGGTGATAATGACGATGATAATGTACTGTACTGATGATGATATTTTTATTAACTCTCAAAGGGTCGCTATACCCTAACTACCAAGTCACTGTATTCCTAGTTGTCTGTTCGTTCCTATGGGAGTTACGAGTATGTAATTTCCATCCACTGATTGGAGAGCAAGAGATGCCTGCTAACTGTGTCCTCCAGGAAACAATACACCTTAACAACACATGCATGGTTGTGGCACAGTGTGGAGGAATCAATACCCACTAAATCAACCATAATATATTCAGCCTTTTTACTTTATCTCTCCTTCACTCATTATTTTGCAAACAGGACCATATCAAAACATCTGTCGTGACTGTGCTTACATACATGACTTGGTTACCTGAGGGAGATCTTGTATAGGATCTCTGAAGACTCCAAGAAACTGTTTAGAGTCAGTGGACGGTTCCAGAGATTATTTCGTATGGTAATAATGTGGTGTTATCTGATTACATTCTATCAATTTACTGCCAGACGTCATTTCCTTCGACTGGGTTGGTCACGTGAGACAGGATGAAGTCAAACGCTTCAACACGACTCCAATGTCATCCTTTTTCTCATTAATCATTCCTAAATCCTTTGGCCTTTCAAACGAGCATCTGCATTACTCCTTAAAGTCTACACAAATAACAGAATCAATAGAAGTATAAAATATTTCCTTCCACGCTTTCTCTCACTCACAGATAGACAGAAAAAACTCTTAATCAATATCAGGAACATAAACACACGGCAACGCAGCCAGGTCGTGCTGAAAAACACGTAGGCTATACGCAGGCGAGTTGCCAGGCTTGAAATAGAACTTACCAACAGCCATCTTTCATTTTATATATAGTCCAGATATTGCCAAATCGAAGCTAATAAAGTAAGGAGATCTATACTAATTCCTCCTCACTATTTAACGCATCTTACTCTATCAGGAAAGAGGATCGATGTTATGTTGTAAAGATAGGACTTATTACATTCACATACACATACATACACATACACGTAACTCAAGCTGACATTATTTCAACAAATCATTTAAATTGTAGCCTGGCACTATGAAATGACAAAAATATTAGACGTTTATTTTGACACGCACCCAGAACAAACCGTGCATGACACGAATATGGTAACACACACACACACACACACACACACACACACCTTACAATCTTTAAAAGTAAATCGTATAAACACGTTACCATCTTAAATTACACATACACCCTGCACTCCACAAATCTCCTTCTTTTTTTTTTCCTTCCACACATTTGCACTTAACATAACAAACCCCTTCTTCTCTCTCTCTCTCTCTCTCTCTCTCTCTCTCTCTCTCTCTCTCTCTCTCTCTCTCTTTATGCCTGTTAAAGATGTCTTCTTTTTTTCTTACTCAATAATACAATTCCCACATTCTAATCTATCCATCAACCTATCTTCTCCCGTTGTATGATGTAATTTATTATGCAACTTATAATGGAGGTAATGTAGAAACGAAGAGACGATTTAGAAAAATAAAAATACACCCCTCTTACAATACCACTCTCCCCAAAGACCCCCTCCCTCTCTCTCCTCTTTCACTCCATCTCTATTGTATTCACACCACGTTCTCCTCTCAGCCTCCTTGCATATCATACCATACCCAAGGACCTCTCTCTCTCTCTCTCTCTCTCTCTCTCTCTCTCTCTCTCTCTCTCTCTCTCTTGTAACACTATCACCACTTCTTTGTAATCACAACTACTAACACCACCATCACCACACATACTGTACTATCACAACTACTAACAGCACTATCACCACTCACACTACAACTATCACCATCAACACTGCCAGACTAGATTTTTGCACCTTTCCACCGGTTTCAAAGAGACTCCCTAAGCGGTTTACTGAAACAATACGTTGACCTCTTAATAAGATTTGGGGAATTATGTACGGCACGGTAGCACAATTTTTTGGTTGGAATTTTTTTCCTAAATAAAATAAAAATAATATGTGCTGCCATATTCACACACATCATTCGGTATTCATAATGACATACGAAGGACTTATAATACGATCGATATTTTACTTAATTAATATTGTTGTTGTTATTGTTATTAATATTATTGTTATTATATATCATTATTATTATTATTGAGGTCCTCTGTGTCCTAACATAGTCTGAAGGAATCAAAAGCCTAGTAAGGTACAGTTGCCTCCAAGAATTTCGAGACACTATGTATACTGGACACCCTTAACTGTATACTGGACACCCTTAACTGTATACTGGATACCCTTAACTGTATACTGGACACCCTTAACTGTATACTGGATACCCTTAACTGTATACTGGATACCCTTAACTGTATACTGGACACCCTTAACTGTATACTGGACACCCTTAACTGTATACTGGACACCCTTAACTGTATACTGGATACCCTTAACTGTATACTGGACACCCTTAACTGTATACTGGACACCCTTAACTGTATACTGGACACCCTTAACTGTATACTGGATACCCTTAACTGTATACTGGACACCCTTAACTGTATACTGGACACCCTTAACTGTATACTGGACACCCTTAACTGTATATTGGACACCCTTAACTGTAACCCCAGATGCCCAAAATATTGCTCTCCCTCGAAATTTGTTTTGCACTACATTCAAATACATAATGTAAACCATAATCATGAAATACCTCAGAGATGACATTCAAAATTTAAATGGTCCACGACATTGTTTTTATTGGGTTAGTGGTCCATGGACAGAAATGAGTTGAGAACCATTGCAAGAGTCTAACAGGTAGTGTCTCGAATGTTTTGGAGGCAACTGTACCAACAAGATATTATCCTCTCAAGGCAATTCAACATACGAGTTCATAGTCAATTCCTTAAACTACGAGTACTGTACATTGAAAACATGTAAAGTCACACAACTATGCCAACAAATAGTCAATTGCAATACACTGACGCTCGCTCCAGTGTTGCATCCATGGGTACACATTACTATGCAATTATGCAACGCTCTATAGTTTTTTTTATATATCCTACAAGTCTGGGTGTATTGGACAGGTTGCTGTGAAGGTATATAGGACCCACTACCAATACAGTTTGTCCATTCCAATTGTATAAAGTAATAATATAAAAGTTCAGGTAAGTTGTTATATAAGTAATGGTTTTTATGGTTTAGGTAAGTTACCCAAGTAAGAAGAGTAAGAATTTGGGACTCTAAGGGACAGATTCCTTTTAAAACTATGTAGTAAAAGGATGTACGGTAAATTTATTTCGTTAGGTTATTAATTCTTATATAATCTAAGCGATTATTTTTCTTCTCCCAAGCAATATCACTCACGTATAATGAAATAACAACAAAAGTAGTTAAATGCAATAATCAAAATAATTGGTTCAGAGAAGCTGTGACTGCAGGGTACGAATTTCTATTAAAAGTCTGGCAGAGTGGAGGCGTAAGTCAGTAATAATATATCAGTGTTGGTGTGAGTACTTTGAGACATATTGGCCTCTTTGTTTCTATATGTATATTGGGAAAGACTAACTAGCAATACTGTAGACAGGAGAAGAGATAGTAGAGGCCTTTGATGAAATTAGAAAGGAACTGAAGAGTATATTAAGACATGAGATGAGACTGAGAGAGTAGGGATGAAATGAGAAAGTAACTGAAGTAAAAGTAAATTACGAGGAAGCAAAGTGGAAGAAAGAGTACAGAGAAAAAAGAAGGAAGAATAAAAAGTAAACTAACAGGTAGAGTTGTAGGAAGAATAATAATATACAGAGAAGCGAAGGCAGAGTAAATTAACGAGCAGAGTGGGAGGAAGAGTACGAGTTTTAAGGGAAGCGATATTATTAGGAGTAAATTAACAAGCACAAGTATAGAGACAAAAAGTGTTCCGTACCCTTCAAGGTCTCTCTACTAATATATAATGTGAGCTGTATCTAAACACACCTACTGTCACTCACCCACGCATATATAGGCCCCAAGCAACACTCATCACATTACCATAAAAAAAAAAAAAAAAAAAAATAGTAGATGGTTGTTCTCTGGGAAAATAATAGTTTGGTTGGTCTTTGTGTGTGTTGTTTTGTTTTATATGTAGTTGAATGATATCTACTCCAGGAGAGGGAATGGTTAGGTAGAAAGGAGGGAGGGAAGAGAAAGAAAATGAGGTATATATAGGGAAGAGCAGGGAAGATTTTTTATAGGGTGTTAAAAAAGAAGGAATAGGATGAAGATGAAAGAATATGTATGTAAAAGTGAAACGATATATTTTGTAAAGATGAGGAAAATGCTATTGACAGTACGAATGAAAGGACAACATTATAAGGACCTAATTTAGGACGGTATGAAAGTGGGAAATGTAAGGACAAACAAGACAAACAGAATATCGAATGAACGGGTTTAGAAGAGAATGAAAGAAAAAGGTAAGAACAGACAAGACAAACTAATTAACGAAATACTGCACACTGGTAGAAGAGGCCCCAATCAGTAGGGAACATTAGCTATAAACTCCAAGCGTGCTACACTCCCCATTTCACTGTGTCGCTTCCCCTTGTACACTCGCAATCTAAACTATATATCCAGGCTTACTTCGAATAGCCCAATCGAGTATTAAACGAACTCAAGTAAATGTGATACAGAATAAGGGTTGTAACTGGTTCGCAAGTATCAGAGTGTTACACGTTCCTTGCTGGGTTATAAATGTACCAAATTTCCGCCACCCACCCACTCACTCACTACCTACTCTTCCTCCTCCTCGTCCTCCTCCTCCTCGTCTTCCTCCTCCTCCTCCTCGTCTTCTTCCTCCTCCTCCTCCTCCTCTTCTGTGTGTGGCTGGCTCTCGCGTGTTTACCTGGGCACACGTGTCGATCCATCTGCCTTTAATCACGAGGGTAATATGAGTCAGACTCTAGCAAATCAAACACGCAACGAGCTGGTAATGACAGAGAGGGAACCGGGAGGAAATGACCAAATCGAGCCGACAGCTGGCTAACTTAATGTAGCATATCCCAATCGTTAAATTCCTGACTTTATTTCTTACTTCATCTAACATAACCCAATGTAATATTATCGTTCATTCTCTGTACAGTATATACTCAAATAGATCTTATAATTATGACCTAACCTAACTGTAGACTGTCCTAACCTTAGTTCAGACACAATTTGTAATATGTTAGCTTTGGCCTGCACTCCTCCCCGCAAATTAATATATCTGGCATTGAAATTAGTAACTGATGAAAATGACGGTAAGAATATGTTAATGTTTAATGTGATGATGCTGACCTTGAATATAATTATACTTGGAAAGTGTTAAAGTTTGATGTGATGATGTTGGTGTTGAATTTTAATTATACTTGGGATGATGATAATAATGATGAAACTTATATATGTTATGATCAAAGACATTTCACTCACTGTTTCTCTTGTACAACAACCCACGTGGCATGGTCTTATCTATACACTTAATTCTTCTTATCTGCTTATCTATGATGTCACCAGCCACCACAATATTAATGCGGTCTTGTCTGTCTGTGTGTGTGTGTGTGTGTGTGTTATGTGTGATACCCCATCATCATTATCATCTCGAGTGTCCGGATAAAACGAGACAGTTTATCTTGTATGATATCGAAAAAAAAGTTTCAATTCTAACAGCTCACTTTATCCCAGCATAGTAACCGAGTTGAGATATGATATGGTGTGTGTGTGTGTGTGTGTAAAAGGAGGAGGAGGGGGAGTGTAGCCTACAGAGTCTGATATATATATATATATATTGGAAGGGAAAGAGTTCTTCGTTTTCACCCATTATACCTTCTTCCTCCTTCCGTCAGAGAGAGAGAGAGTATGAAGAAAGGACAGGAGATAGGTGGAGCCAACATTCCCCGGTGTGTGTGTGTGTGTGTGTGTGTGTCAGGGAAAGGCTCACACAGCTGGTGAGCAACTTCCGGTCCCCCGTGAGAACAAGTCCTCCCTCCTTCCCATTCCTCCTTCCTCTGCTTCGTCATGCACGATATATCTACCTCCATCTACACTCTCCTTCACTCCCTCTTCTCCACCACACAATCCCTTCCTTCTTTCCTTCATCACACAACCCCTCCTCCCCATCCTCATGTATCACATAGGTCTACTCTCCTCATTTTTTTCCTTGTTCTCTTTACCTCTTCAAAACTAGCTTACATACATTCATCCTTCCTATATCAACAAACACCCTCTCTACTGCTTAATTACTTTCCCGCTCTCTACTCTTTTACGTTCACCTCCCCATTTTTTCTCTCTTAAACCACACGCGTCCTTTCCCTCCCCCTTCCTTCCCCTCTACACAGTACAACACACGGAAGAGTAGATAGACCATGGATACTTCTACCTCCATCACTACTCACCCACTGCCACACTCATCTACTACACGCACTCAACACAAACACATTTCATTTCATTACTCAGTTTCAGCGACCCATATGCGATAACTCTCTTTGCTCCTCCATTTCCATCACCTCCCTTTAACTATCATCCATCCATCCGCTAACTCCGTGGTCTGGCAACAACATTACACTCACCCACAACCCCTATCTATGTGTTTGTGTGTTTCTCATACACGCGCGCTGATCCATTTGTCTACAATACTACTACGCACTCACTCTCATATACAAAGCACACAGTATTACATTTACCTCCTGCCACACGTTCCCCACACCATCAGTCCATCATACATGTACTGCCTCACATAAAACACACATACGCATATACCCAACCGCCACCACCACACCACCAATCCACTGACATACTCTTAACCAATCAGCTCACCAGACACGTCCCACAGTTCAATACGAAGCTCCGGGCGTGTGGTATTGTTCCCTTCCGTATTGTCCTGAGGGGGGAAGGCATTGTTGAGGTGAGAGTGTGACAGGGGATTAGCCCAGACGCTCTGTTTAAGTCTGTTACCTCATCACTTCACAACACAATTACACAACAGAGTTACTGACTTGTTATTAAACCCTGACCAATGAGTTTAGGGTAATTAACAGGCACCTGCAGGCTTAATTGTTCGTCTCCATATCAAGGATTACTTTTAAAAGCTACTGGCGTTCGGTTACCCTTAATTTTAGCTTGTGAGTTTGAATTAAGCCGCAACAATTAATAAACAAGGAGATAGAGATGTTGATATAAGATTTAACACAAGTAAGCACTTAATTTGCCAACCATCAATTTCATAACTTTGCCCTATGTTCAATTGTATAACTGAATACAAGGGACCTGACATACACAATCAGAGCTCCACAATAATATCAGGTGTGATGGATTGAGAAAAGGTGGCAAGTGCTTGTGGGGGCAACATTATTTATAATTTTCTTTAACAAGCCGATGTGTGGTGATGTATTAACAGCATTATTTTGTCTCCTTGCAGCTTGACTACAGTGAGTGTGGGGATGAGGCCCAACCGTCGCCTAAGCATATGAAGCTCTATACCGACTCCCCACCCAGCCCAGACAGACAGTTTTGCTCCTCTACTACTTCCATGACCAGTGATTCTGCCCATACACCATCAGAGGTCAGTTTTATTATGTCAATCATACACAAACACTCTCATTTAGCTGCTAGTTCCATGATGATAGTGATATGATACCCAAGAGAGGATGAAAACTTTGTGTGAATGGATACAATTATTGCAGTTTGGAGAAATATATTCCCAGGATTACTTATTTCATATGGATACAGTACAATACCTAGAACATTAGGTAAATACTATATTAAGATGATTTGTTTCCCATTATATCTAATAATAATGTCACACATGATTTGCTATATGTTATGACTGATCCATATTAGCCACGTACTGTACTATTGAATTGATTTAGGGATATTTTGAATAGAATCATTTTCACTAATATTTGATCTTATTATAGGCACAGAATATTTTTTGTATCATGTCATCAATGTTTTCTCTAGTTCTGCCAAGCTTAAAAGATACTGAATGAAGTACATTATTCATAAAGAACTGCTTTCTGTGAACTGATGCTATTTACAGTAACAAGTAACACATAGATATTGTTCTACCCACCTGAATTCACCCAGTGATTTTGATTCATTGCTGTATTATGGAAGGATATTTTTCATAAACTCATTAGTACTGTACTGTCACTCCTACTCAGCTATAGCTCAACAGTCCACTCCTCTAACCACAACAGAGCATACGCGAGGATGATGGGCCCAAGCGTTCATGTCTGGTGTGCGGGGACATTGCTTCTGGTTTCCATTATGGAGTGGCATCCTGTGAGGCCTGCAAAGCCTTCTTTAAAAGAACTATTCAAGTAAGAGATTTCAACAGAATTTTACATTAATGTACTTGCATAACATATTTCTTCTCTTTGATGGTTCATCATTTGCTCACTTATAATATGCAAGGGAAGTGGCTTTCAATTTAAAATAATTTTAAAGTACAGTAAAAAAAATTCTCATATGGTACTATTGTTCATTTTTCACTCAACTTTCACATAAGTTGTATCAACACTGAAATGTTGGTTGATAGAGAATACTGTACTGTACTTACCATATGACAAATCATATGTTTTCCACATCCATTACAAGTATTGGTATATTGTATGTAACAACTTGATATCTCTGATTAACAATGCATTAAATATCAACACATCAACTTATACTGTCAGTTGCTTCCCTACTCTTTCTATCCAAAATACTATGACTGACAGAACAATTCACCAACAGGGCAATATTGAGTATACGTGTCCAGCGGCTAATGACTGCGAGATCAATAAGCGGAGACGGAAAGCGTGTCAGGCCTGTCGTTTCCACAAGTGTCTCCGTGTGGGCATGCTCAAAGAAGGAGTGAGGTAATTTTCTGACACAGTGTTATCACAATATGACATAAACACCTTACACCTAGATACTGTAATATGTACAGTACATTAGCCTCAGAGACTATATGTAACAACACATATAAAGCATATTAACTGGTAATAAATATTTATATGCTTCACAGGTTAGATCGGGTGAGAGGAGGACGCCAAAAGTACCGGAGAACTACGGAGTCTCCCTTTTTACATCAAATGCCTGTAAAAAAGGTTTCCTTGGAAGGTACTTACATTATCTTACAGACTCTCATCATAAACAGTGATATACAGTTTTGATAATGCTTTTTACACTATATCATCCTATGTATTCCTCATAACACTTAATACTCACAACTTGACTCTTATTATACAGTACCGTACTGTAATATGATATATTCACATTAGTTTGTCAAATAAAATTTTCCTCTTTGTAACTCAGTAATATTCCATACAGATAACAAGCTGCTGAAATCTCTGATGTCATGTGAGCCAGAGTCTCTATATGCACTCTCAGACATCCCAGTGTCTGAGACAGAGTTTCTCACAATTTCCACCTTGGCTGACCTCTATGACAGAGAGCTCGTCTCTACCATTGGCTGGGCAAAACAAATACCAGGTGCAGTATTGTACAGTACTCTACTTGTTTAAATATACATAACACTGATATCATAGTATTAAAACCCATGCTTGGCTAGATGTTATAAATGCTGACACAAATACTTTACTCCCTATTACAGTAAGTTATTAGGATTTGAACTTTGCTAATACAGTACCTAGAAAGCTGGGATAACAGCTTATATACTACTGTGCTGTGACCTTGTTAATATCAAGGCAATTTAACAAGAGCACAATAGCATTCTGAGATATTAGTCACAGCAAATTAAATTCATTGAATGGAACATATTTTGTCCATGGACTTTCTACCAAGATTCTACACTACAGAACAGTTACAATACAAAGAAAATTTATAAGCAACTCATTACAGCACTTACTTTTATATCCCAACTCATGTCTATTCTCTTCCAGGCTTTTCCGAGCTGGCGCTGAATGACCAGATGAGGTTACTGCAGAGCACTTGGGGAGAGATCCTTACGTTAGGTCTAGCATACCGCTCTATGCCTGCCCATGCCCATACGCTTCACTTTGCACCAGATTTCCCTCTAGATGAAAAACAGGCTCGGGAGTGCAATGCCACCGAGCTTTTCACACAGGTCTGTAATAATGAACAATTTTATTGTACAGTACATATCTACATTTTAGGTTTGGTGCTACATGCAGAAAAGTGGCTGATACCAGTCCTATATAAAAAAAATTGAAACCATCACTTAACAAGAGTGATAAGAGCCTGCAAGTGAAACTGTTAGGTCAGAGCCACCCATATTCATGCAGTAATCATATTAAAAGTTAAGAGAGGATTTTCTGCTTCCTATAAACTTTTTCAAAATCTATTCCCTCTAATCTGTTTCATGATCTGATTTCTTCATCTGTAAACAGGTGCTGGGAGTGGTAGAACGGCTGGAACAGTGTAGCATTAATAAGGAGGAGTTTCTGCTGCTGAAAGCACTTGTGTTGACTAACTCTGATGTGCGGCTGCAGGACAACCAGGCTCTCCACCGGTTACGCACCAACATTCTCCAGTCTCTTCATGATGCTGTTGCCTCCATTAGGTGAGCTTTATGTTTGTTTTGCAGCTGGTAGTTCAATTTTTACATTTATGACCATTCATGGGAATCAAATTGTATGGTATTGTTTTTTCATAACAAATTACTGTATCACAATCACTCCTAGTTTCAAACAAAGTACTTGTACTGTACTCACAAACATTAGAACTTTATGAATTCAGCATCACAAAATATCAAATTTGTGTGTCCAACAAAGAGAATTACTGGTACAGGCTCTGAAAAATTATTTGTCACCCCAAGGTCTTATAGTTTTCACATTAATCACTTTTACAGATGGTGTGCATACATGGCTCAGATGCCTCATGTGGTGTAGTGTAATGTATCTTCCTATAAGGATGTGAAAGATTTTTTAATTGCCTGTATGTTAACATCCACATGAATAATTATGAACTGGTTGTCTTAATAAAAAAAACTGAACACGATTGTATCCACTGGCCTGCTCTCACATCAGAAAACTTATCAGCTGGTCATCAGCAATTTTTTGGCAATAAAGAGTTCAGGGATTTAGAGATTTACTCACTGGTAAATACTGTATGCAATATCTTTCACAAAATACCTTCAAAAGGTAAAATTTTATTAATGTATTATTTCTGGTAATGTTCAATCACTGTCAGACTGTGAGTGAACTTAAATCAAGGAAAAATCTATTCCTATTTTTACCAATAATTAATCATCTCTATATTGTTACAATCTTTGTCATTTTGTCCACTACGCATTGGTAATTTTAGCTTTAAAACAAAGGTGAGGGAGCGTGGTATTTCACAGGGTAACAAAACTATTGTGTTTCAGACTACGTGACTCAGTGGTACAGATGCAGTCGCTGCTGTTGTGCTTGCCATCATTGAGAGCGGCCGATGCAGCCCTGCGCCGGTACTGGCTCTCAGTACGTCACCAAGGTAGCGTGCACATGAACAAGCTCTTTGTCGAGATGCTGGAATCTCACATGAGGTGAATGGGGACCACAAAGTAGATTCGTGACGCATTCAGAGAGAGCTTGATTAACGCAGTAAAAAGCAAATGGCAGGGATGGTACCCCCAAGTGCAGTGCGTCAAGGCAGTACTACAATGAACTTCCAGCAATGTTAATATGGTGGTCTTATGGTCTACTTCGTGACCAGATATTTTTTCTTGGTTTATATGTCTTCCAAGAGTTTAAGATGAAGTACAAGTTCTGCATGACAAAATACAGGTTTTACTGCCTCAAGGATTTGACCATAGGTCTCGCCTAAGAGGCTAATAATACTCCTATGAAGTGTTGCTTGGAAAACTACTCACTGAAACCTGTACGAGCAAGCAAGAAATAATGAAGAGAGCTACTATTTTATACGTTATTGTAACACTGCAATACTTCTAAAAGCAAGAAAGCCTGCCATGTTGCCATACACTCAGGTATTGGTGGCACTAGTGTTCAGCCCCAAGACAGATGAGGTTACTTAGGTCGCTCCCAGAAAATCGACCCTAATGTGAGTTTTGATCCTGTGTACATAATTATATTAATAAAAAGGTACTCCCACCGAGCAGCACATGGTGATTCAACCGTCAATTGCAAACGTGGTCAGTGAATCAGAACACTACTGAACACTACACACATTAGAGCAAAAAAATCAGATACAAAATAATGATGAACTAATAATGCATGAGGATCCAAGGCTCATGTTTCTTGATCTCGCCTCACTTGTTGGCAGTTGACTCAGGACTACACCACTCCAATTGTGCGTTTCAAAAAATATACATTGTAATAAAAAGTCGCTGCTAGTAACCCTTGTTGATAAATTGTACATATTCATCTCCACTGTATCTCAAAAAGGCATAGGCCTGTGTAACAGTACAACCGCTTGTGTAAGAGAAACCAATAAAAATGTGTGTTGTCTATTTCTAATTACATGTGAAAGTTGTGATGTCTTTACATGTTATCACGCTAAACCCTATAGTCACCAGAGCAAATATTTATAACTTTACTTAGAGTGGCCAGCCAGGGTGACTATGGTGTTAAGTCTTTAGGCTACAAGGTGCTAGTGTTCCAACCTGTACTATTTTTGGCAGGATCCAACAGTGTGGGAGTATCAGTGTCTTACTTAACCAACTCTAACTTAACCCTCCAGTTAAGGCTAGGAGATTATCACAATGTAATGATATGCTAATCTCTACATGAGCCAACCTCTGGTAGGTTAGGGTGGATTAGGTCTGCTACAATATTTCCAAACTTTGGTGTCCTATACTTTCTATCTGCCCAGAAAGCAAGAATCCATCATTCACCGGATGCCAGAGTATGATGTGCTTTGTTTACGGTTGTGTCGCAGGTACCAGAGTGAATTCTTCTGGTGTATAATACAGGGGCCTGTAAACCTTATGAATCATGTTGGTGTGTATTGAAACTGAGTGTATGTTGAATTACAATTCTGTACTTGATGTGATGTCTTGTAACCTTTATAATTATACAGCATAATACTTCAGTACATTCATGTTACTATATGTCTACTCTACAACATTAAGATGTGTGATCTGTCGTGACTGTTCCTGTATTTCATCTGATATAAAGCACACACAGAAATAAATTTTTTACAAAAGTATAATCTAACTACAATATATGGGTAAAAAAAACTTTATAAATATTTACAGGTGGCACTATAAATAATAACTTTATCACATCATGTTACATTACTCAAGAGTTTATATGTATCCAGTTTTTGTTAATATAAAAATAATTGCTTGGAAAGAGAGATCAGTCATTTGTTGCAGTTTGTGCTGAAAGAGTTATTATTCTATTCCAATCAAAGTATTCTTTAAGGTGCATGAATCAGGTGTTAACTGCAGTACTGCAACATTCATCTTACTTCTTCCCTTGCACAACTCAAAAGCCTTCCTTCCTCTATTCTTTCTAAGGTTTCTTCCTCTATCAAGTCATGAATGATATTCCAGTGTAAAAAATAACATTTCTAAAACATCAAAACACAACAAACTTACAAGGGCAGCTGTCATGACAATAATATATGGTAATTTTGGAAGTAAATGTGGTTTTACATAGTTACATTCTACAAATTTCTTGGTTCTTTAACTTTAGTGCTTAAAGTTAATAATTTAATACAATCAGAGCATTTTTACTTATCTACAGTATATAAAAAAAACTATTTGAAATACAGTATTTTGAAGACTTATTTTTATAACAGCCAAGTGTCACAAACTGTAAGGCATATACAGTACTTTACTGTACTACCATAATTATAATTGTCAAAACAGTAAGTTAAAAAAAAAAAATTTGGTGTAACACTTAAAAAAAAGGTTTCCTTACAAAACTACAAAAATTAACAATTTAATAGAATGTACACTATCTAATAATCACAGATTGATGAGACAAGTAAGAATTTCTTATGTCTCTATTTCATCATTTTTGAAAATGTACACAGGTGTTTTGCCTCCAACAGTCTGAGATCTGTAGAAAAATAAATTCCACTGAAAGCACTGGGATTTGAATCCATTTTTTCCCAAGTATTTTGAAGTCACAGGGAGTCAGAAGGCACTTTCCACTTTAGGCAGACATCAGCTGGCAATGTGGGAAGGGACTTCTTCCTCACTCTGTAGGCAACATATAATGTGGACCAGCAGTACTACCATTCACATTGCTGGTAAAGCTCTGAAGTATAGTATAAATAATGTTCACACAAGGGTGGGTTCAGGAGCCATATGCAAGAAGAGTAAAGAGTTAGGGATATATAATAATGATTGATTGTTAAGACAACTCCCAAGATACCACATCATATTGGACATCATCACTACATAACTCATGACATTTCTTGCATACCATCCCATATCCCAACTCTTTCAATGATATTCATTCTTCAATAATGTGCTGGGGAAGTACCAGCCTGTATACATAAAAATACTGTACAACTTCAGGTCTCTTTCACTCTCAACTTCATTTTCTTCAACAACCTCTTCAAGCTGACATTTGTTGTTTTTTATATTATATACATTGATACACTGTGATGTTGACAAAGGATATTATATTATTACTGAGAGCATAATATTTGACTGTAATATATTTTTATGAATTCCCCTATTTTCAACAAATTAGTTTTCTAATACTGTAGAAACCATTTACATGAAGGGTGTATAAAACCAGTCAATAAGGGTACTGTACTGTAAATATACTGTTCTGTGTAGGTTATCAGGAAATGTATTGTATATCAAATTTTTGCACATATAATATCATACTTGATTATGTGGAGTATACTGTACCCCTTTATCCTCCCTCGGATCAGAAATAATTCATTTCTATGCTATGTGAATCACTCATTAAACTAAAAATCAAAGTATTTTACAAATTAACTAATACCATATGCAAGCTCTGGATTGCATCAGTTACTAGATTAATTCATAGGTTTCCTCCTGTGAGAATAACAACAACTAAAACGTGTGAAATCATGACAGTTGTTGAAGCACATCTTGCATGAGTTGGGTTCATTCAAACCAAGTCCCTAATAAAGCTGTGTCCACTCACACCATAGATGCCTGTGTAACTGCATCACTGTGCAATTGACAGGAGTATTCATCTTATATGCACAATTACAAATTCATAAAGTAGTGACATGTCCCAGCTTATGTGATAACTTTTGCAAATCTTATTGTTTTATCATTGTCCACAAAATGTGCTTTATAATTAATATCAGGTACACTGGATTTAGTGTTACAAAATTTGCTTGTAGGCAGAACTCTAAGTAATCCTCTTTCCATGAGACTCTTTCCTGCAAGACAGTTTAGGCCATCCCTATGGCAGAGTAACAAGCTTAAGTACCCTCTCTGCTCAGCTTATTGGTAACATATTTGACCAACTTCACATGTAACTGCAGTTGTAACAAAATTAATTAATTTTAAATATCTATGACAAATCAAATACGGCACAACAAGTAACTACAATAGAGTTGTAACAAAACTAATTCATTTTCAAAATGTATGACAAATCAAATAATGCAGACCTTATGACCCAGCAGCTAGACTGAGGCCCTTAGGCCAATAACCCTCTGTCCATTCCTACCTAAAATTATCTATCAGTAAAGATGATAAGTATTAACTTCAAATTGTGATACATAGTGCTATAGAGTTAAACACTCTTTTGTGCAATAATTATCATAAATTCTGTTATGTGTAAAATATATGGAGAAGCTATTTCTCCACAAAAACTTTCTTGGGCATTACTGTACGCATATATATATATATATATATATATATATATATATATATATATATATATATATATATATATATATATATATATATATATATATATATATATATATACAGTATATATATATACACAGTATAGATGACTGAAAAGTAACTATGATGTATCTCTTAAATATAATGGTATAGTGGAAACTCAAATTTGTGATTCATTATAGTTCAAAATAATTGTATATTTTTGGCAAATATCTACTATGAAGAACATACAGCCCCAAAGTTCCATGTGAACAACTGATTTTGATTACCATACAATGGATGTGGACTCGTGTACAGCCAACCCAACATTACATGTTTTGTTCACACTCCTAGTACAGGCTCTTAATGTATGTCATTCAGTGTTGTTATATGAGAGGTAACATCCTGGAAATTGTTGAAGATAAACACCACCGACAAGGCTAAGACTCAAGCCCATATACAGTACCAAGAATTAACATAACAAGGGCATGTCATAGCGCTGCCTATAAAGGTCTGAAGCACTGTGCAGAATAGACAATGTTTAACTTGGTCTGAAGTAAATTTGAATCCCAGGTTTGTCAGAGGCGCTTCCTCTTCAGCAAGTTTTTATGGACAATACCAATATATATTAATAATTATAAACATCCTGGGAGCTGGCACACACACACACACATACCACTGTGAACAAAATATGTGTGTGGGCCTCCAGGACACTCTAGCTAAGTGTTGTATGTGTGACACAGCTACACTGACTGTCAATCCGTCCGTTGCAGGTGTAGTGGGTTGTAGAGGCCCGCAGCCACAGTTCCTGCCTGTACTATTCTCTAGGTGGCACTAGGAGCAGCATGTCAGCTTCCCTCATGTAGAGTTTATGTTGTTGTAATATGTTGTTTGTTATCCTCTCTATTGGGAAGTTAAGGAGAAATTTCACACCAATATCTTATCAAACATTTCATCAACAAAATACTCTTTCTTACTTAACAACATACAACTCACTAATAGTTAGCCATTTCTATATTCATACAGTAATTCAATTAAGTACAATGATACTATGAATACTTGACTAGACTCCCTGTACCAGTTACCCTTAACAACTCCCTAATAACATAAACTCAGAAGGTCCAAGCTGAAAAATTGGGTCATTCTTGTCTCACTGACATGCTGCAAGAGGATGAACAATTGCTCTTTCATGTCAATCTTGTTGTCAAGTTGTTAGCATAAAGTTAAGTGAATTATGGCTTCAGGTGTCTCTCTGTAAGATGCACTTGTTCACCTTCAAAGATGATGTACAGGCCCAGGTGTTGTGGCTCCTGTGGCTGCCAGTGTATATAACGTATTGTACCTTGTCTGGGGCACAACCCAAAGCGTTTAGATGATGTTATATTGTTAACTTTTGTCGTTCTCTGTGTATGTGGATAAAGATACTAAAGTAATTATTTAAACAATGATAAAAATTTGGAAAAGAATGCATATCACCATGCTTCATTTGTGTTGTTATACTCTCAGCATTAGTCTGAGAATAAGCTCTATTTTTTTATACAGTTTTCTACCTAAATCTACCTAATGGAGCATAACTATTTTGGAATTGTGTCACTACTCCAACGATAAATACATAACAAATGTTCACTGTGGTTCAATTTCTAAGGAGAATGGTACCCTATATTGTTGAGGGATGTTCCCACTCCAAGATTCTTCCTTAGTGCACCTTGCATATACAATGTGACTAAACTGCACCTTGCATAACAAAAATTGTGACTAAACCCATACAGCACAGAGGCATCACTAACTGTGCCACCAAGGAAAAACATTAATGCTATCCCTATGAACATCCTTGTGTGAAGCTTAGACTGTTAATAAAGCTTATAATACAAAATCTACATAGCAATTGCTTAATGTAATCTGGACAATGTCACAACAGACATAAATTCAGTATTGGTTTAGTTTGCAAGATATTCCATATAAGTACAGTATCATTATTTTATGATACTATGTACATCATCATCCCTAGTCATGATTAAAAAGATCCATGATTATAGACCACACAAATAGCTAGAACTCCAGTGCTTAGAGTACATACAAAAGTTATACCAAATGTTCAGTAGATCCTGTGCAGGTCTTCAAAGCATCACAACATCACTGACATAACCAAGCTCTATTCATTACAAAGTTGAAGTTGAGTGTTATACATAATACTAGTATAAAATAATAATGAGGAATTTGTAACTGTACAGTACAGCTGTTAATCAATGTGGCAGATAGGTTCTTTAATCATAATAGCTAATATAATGCTTTTCATTGCATATGTAATTTCTTTAATTGTGATACCTACATCACTTTAGAAGTAAATAAACTCTGTAAATCACAATGCTACAAAAGAAAAGATAATTTTGAGAAAATTATCCTATTCATGTCAATATTGAAAAGTGATGGCATATACAGTACAGTACATAGCATGTGTTGGCTTGTTGATGTGTGATGATGGCTTTCATAAGTACAGTTTTATCAGAAAGTAGCAATATTAATGATTCACTACTAAAACTTTCTTCATGAATAATCAGTTCTTTTAGATGATGGCCATGATTCTTAAGTTTAAATTCATTACAATGTAAAATGCATTTTCAAAATTCAGCATAGGTTTCATTAGAATGGTAAGACTTACAGCTGCTTTTCTCATACACTCATACCCAGCAAGGTCTTGAACATTTACATTACATCGTGATTTTTTTTTTCGTGGTCAATATAATGTATAGTACCTTTGTGCTGTTAGTGGAGGGATACTAAATGATCTGTGACTATAGATGATGTTAGCTGAAATGAGATCCAGTAGCCCTATGAAAATTTTCAATACAGTATACAATAGCTATGTCTACAATAATCAAGTCTTAGAAAGCACTTGGATATATGGATAGAATATATTGCACCTCCCTCAAACCATACAATGTATGAAGATCTGATAATGACGAATGATATTTACTCCATAAATATCCATAGGCAGATTCAATTAATATTAGAGACAGCCGGGTGCATACTGACTGCTAGTTGGAAGTTTTCATGGGTTACATTAAGGAAGATTCTAGCAGGCAACTCTCCTGACAAGTGTATAGCCTCAAGAATGTTGCCACTAACATAACCCATGGTGCAGATCAATGCTGAATGGCACCCACTGTCTTACCAGACCACAAGTAGTGTACTAGACAAGCTATTCTGTGAGAAACAAATTTTTTTACCAGTATTTTCTAGTGGTCAAATACAGACGTTCAACCAGCAGTAACAGTAGTTACCTATGCTTGCAAGTAAAGTGAACCTAGTGATTAGTGAAGGCCTTGGCTAGCTGTTCACTATAAACTAACAGTTAATTATGTACAAAAATGTGATATTCAACCTAACTCTCACTGACAGACTACTCAGTGGTGATATTTCACCCAACATGCTGAAGCCCTTGACCCTGCCAGTCTCAGAAACCACAGTTGTCTCCAGGACTTCTAAAGTCTCACACCTGAATAAGCAGAGGCCTATGTTCATTCCAGTTCTGAACATCAATTACTGAATTTTTCCAACCTCAAAAATATTCTTCATCTTGTCCAGTAATGGTATTCTATAAAATTGTCATCTGTACCATACTATACTATACAGTATCAGGTTTACCACCTGCATAATACAGTCTACAATACATGTCAACTGTTTGAGGCAAACTGTATTTACAATGGGTAAAACCAAGGGTTCCACACAACCATTGGGTAAAATAAACTCAACAATATCGTAGTTTGTTCTGAACTTGTCCTCATCATGTAACTTTGTGAATAGTTGGTGGTAGGCTTGAAAGTATTCTGTAAACTGTGAGATTAGGTTACTTCATTACTTCCTGACTGTAAATAAACAAGATAAGTCTGGAATGTGCAAGTGATTGAGCACATGCAAGGAAGTGCAATGACCATAGCTGTTTCTATGGTGCAGCTTCCTAGTCTATTATGTATCAGCCTATGCAAGTGAATATCTAAAAGTTACATAAACTGCCAAACCATGTAATTGTTATCAATGTTTTCTTTTTGTTACTGTCATTGTCATCATTCATTTTTAGAGTACCATAAATCATTTCATAAGTTGTAATGATAAGGCAGATTCTAATGGGTTTCATAACCTAAAGTTGGCCTTCCAAGTTGTCATGTCTCTGGTCTAGGTTAGTGCAACGTTGCTGTTAACAAAGCAATAAATGGTCAAGGTTATATTATTATTATTATTTAACCCTAATGCTGATATCTAATTTATAAATGTATAGCATTTTGCTGTTTTCACACAAGTAAATACTAATTGTTAAACCATGTCAGATCAGATGCCACCAATGAATATTAATGTACTGAAATATATTATCTACCTATACACTACATCACACTATACATTATCATTATAACTTACAGCAACGAAAAAAAAAAAGTATTATTTCAGAATAACTGGGTTTTTGGGTAGGATTGTGCAGTGTTACCACTTTTGGCTAGGTCCTGGAAATTTGCCCCAGTCACTTTATGATAGTTTACACCGGATATACAGTATCCCAGTAGTTTGCCCAGGTTAGGTCCCGGTAGTTTGGCCAGGCTAGGTCCCGGTAGTCTGCTGTGGTCTAGGTTAGGTTAGGTCAGGTCAGACTAATTTCCAAATTATCTCGAAACACCATAGATGAAAAGTGTGTTGGAATGTTCCAAAATAGTGGGTAATTATACTAAAATATACAATATAGTAAACTCAGTACTTCTGTAAATTTACCCCCCCCAAATAAAACATACACACACACACACACACACGAGTGGTCCTTACGTGACTGAGTCAGATAACGGCGATAATTATGTGGTTTAGGGTGGTAGAGTGGTGTTGGTGTGTGTTCCTGCTGCTGTAGTCTACTACCGTCCGCCATTCCTTCCTCATTTTCACGAGGCTCCAGAAATCCGAGCCCAATAAATTTCATGTCACCTTCTTTTAGGTAATGTCGTGTTTTTGCTGTCCTCGGGCTTGGAGCAAGCAGCCAAGCACTATCTGAGTCGGGACTCGGGACCCGAATCCCACAGTACAGGGGTGGGGGGGGGGGGAAGGGGTCGGTTACGTAACCTTCCCTTCGTAACTCGTACTGAACCAAAATTCACAGGAACAGAACCTGTGAGAACTCATATCATGACTCTGCAACTATAAGTGGTGCCAAGCCTGACCTTGTGTATATTATAATAATAATAATAATAATAATTTGTTCCATGAATATCTAGAAATCCCAAGATTTCCGGAAGCGGATGG
The DNA here is from genome assembly GCA_034508575.1 of Petrolisthes manimaculis. NCBI lineage: Eukaryota > Metazoa > Arthropoda > Malacostraca > Decapoda > Porcellanidae > Petrolisthes > Petrolisthes manimaculis. The sequence continues at coordinate 173,678 of JAWZYT010000613.1, read as the reverse complement.
AGACGGCTGGTCATTATTTGATAATTTGTCTTGTGATTGGTGCAGCCAGCACCTCCAGTAAGCGCGTCTCTCGCGTGTCCCTCTTGTGAAGTCCTTGTTACAGTAATTACATTTAAAAAAAGGCGAATTCACCCCCGCCATGGCTATGATCTCAGTTCGTTTACGTATGTAGCTGTTGAAGAGCCCAAAGAGCTTGGCGGCGGGGGGGAGGGGGGGGGGAGGAATGATGGACCCATGAGGGACGCGCTTACTGGAGGTGACCAATCACAAGACAAATTATCAAAGAATGGCCAGCTGTCCCCATCCCATGGAGGTATAATCTTAGATTATACCTCCATGCTCCATCCGCTTCCAAGATTAAGATTTCCACTATTTACTAACAAAAATCCCAATATCCCAAGGCCAAGCCCAAAATCCCAAGATCTTGGAATAAATCCCAAAGAGTGGCATCACTGTACCTGTCCAGGATGCAACACAACACCCCATACCATCAAACACATTATTAAAGACTGCAATACACACAACCACACTCGCCAACAACACAACATACACTCTGTGAGGGCACTGTGGGAAAGCCCGATCAGGAGCTCGGGGCTGCTAGGCCATACAGCTTGAAGAACTTCAACAACAACAACAAAAACTGACCAGCAGCAGAGCAAGCTCGCTTGAGACGTCATCTGGTCGTCCAAGCGGAGGATTGGGGTACCAAGACCGTCTTGGGAGCGCTTGGTGTCAGTGACGAGAACTGACCAAATACGTAGAATCTGTGTTCTCGTCGTCCAGATACGGATTGGGCAGAAACAAAAGAAAGTTTGTAAACAAAGTCGTAAGAAAATACTACAAATTGGTCTACTTTTCCTTCACTTTTCTCATATTATGAAGCAAATTTGTGTCCTAAGTTGCATGTATTATACACCAAAAGATGCAGAATTAAGAAACGAATAAGATGAGACCAACTAGAAGTCTCTTGATATGATCTTTAGTTGAAGACTTGCGATTTTTATTACTTTTTACTTATTACTTTTATTACTTATTTACGATACATCATGAACACTTCAGACATCCACCTTGCTGAAAGTGCACATAATATTTATTCACCTTTTTGGTACTCTCTCAAGTTCCAGGCTCAGCTCATGGACTAAAGTGTTTGTGTGCCTCTCATCTCAAGATGATCCTTG
>JAWZYT010000613.1:45000-167500 GCA_034508575.1 Petrolisthes manimaculis | reverse complement strand
AATGCGATATATTAGCATAGTGTCATAATCGTCATATGTTAGGAAGCGGATGGGGACAGCTGGCCATTCTTTGATAATTTGTCTTGTGATTGGTCACCTCCAGTAAGCGCGTCCCTCATGGGTCCATCATTCCTCCCCCCCCCCTCCCCCCCGCCGCCAAGCTCTTTGGGCTCTTCAACAGCTACATACGTAAACGAACTGAGATCATAGCCATGGCGGGGGTGAATTCGCCTTTTTTTAAATGTAATTACTGTAACAAGGACTTCACAAGAGGGACACGCGAGAGACGCGCTTACTGGAGGTGCTGGCTGCACCAATCACAAGACAAATTATCAAATAATGACCAGCCGTCTCCATCCGCTTCCCATATTTTATAATCACCACAGTGACACCAGTCACACCACTGCATTTCTATGTACAGAGCCGTTTGGAAGCCGAAAGAGCCATTTAAGAGTCGGATCTCTAAATTTAAAAGAGCCAAATGAACCGGCTCCCTCATGGGAGCCGTAAATCCCATCACTGCGGAGACTGTGGAGGGACGCATCGAGTGGGCAATACTAGGCATCTTATATAGGGGCGATGTGTCGTTGCCTCATCGTTTGGTGGGAGAGTCGCTCGATTGCGCAACGCTTTGACGCAGGCTGTCGTTGCCACATTGCAGCGAGCGGCGACGGAGCTTCGCTCACACTGCAACTAGTCGAGCGATTCGACAATCGCAGAGGTATTTATGGATCTCGAGAAAGCATATGACAGACTTGATAGAAAAGGGATTGTGGAAGGTTTTGCATTTGTACGTGTTAGAGTGGGAAGTAATGCGAGTGAATGGTTCCCAGTAAAAGGGGGGACTGTCAAGGCTGTGTGATGTCACCATGGTTGTTTAATATTTGTATGGATGGTGTGGAACCGGTACCATTACAGTTCTCTCATTGACTGCAGCTTATTGTCATTTTGTAATGTGCTTGTTTTTTGTAGTCTGTACTAATATTAATGCCTCGGAAAATTGGCAACCTTGCCTGTTACAGCCTCGATTATTATTAAGGAAAATGCAAATGATTCAAATAAATTATTTATACATCTAAAAATTTATACGACTTCCATGAGCTAGCTATATCAAGTGGCCTACATCATGATTACAGGATGGCATTACCCCATTCTACTCATTGATATGAAGATATGAGTATACCAACTTGCTTCTCAGGTATCTTTCATGAGACGATACAAAATATTCATTATCAACATCAATTTAATAAGTAGCTAGCAGGGATGACTACACAAAAAATTAACAAAATATTAAACAAGTTTATTTCTTTTACATGTAAACTTGCATCTGAAGATGAAATATTAAATTTTTAAAAATCACTTTGTACAGTGAATTTTTTCTTCAGTATAAAACATCTTGTGACCAAAGTTTTTTCCTACACGACACAGTTGATATTTGTTACAATAAGGCAAGAAACAAGAGAAACACCCTGCGGTTTAATTTTGATCCCGGGTGACTGCGTTGAGGCTTGAGCTTGTCGATATCGAGTTGTGAAACACGGGCACTTCCAACACAATACAGACAGAGGAAGACGTTCTTACTACCATCTAAGTAACAGAGGACTCAACACTTGGAAAAGACATGAAGTGTTGCCTTCTTGGGACATCCAATTGCTATGGAAATTTGCACTTGCAGGTGAAAATGGCATGCATTTAGATGAAAATGTCATCCAAAAAATCACTCATCAATCCTCATGACTATTGGAAGTCTCAGAAGGCAGCCATTCATGATCAAAAAGTCAATTCAAACTGAATACAAATTATCATCACTTATAATAATTAAAACATTATGCATTGTTCTTAAAAAAAAATTCATAAACTTTTAATGCTTCCTGTATGTGCAAATGTAAACTATATATTACAGAAATAAACTATGCAGAGATGCTGATGGGACATGCAAAATATCAGAAACATGAGCCCTACTTCAATAAAGCTAGAGTATATAGTTTTAACGAGATAACTTATGCTATATCCCTTCTGGCGCAGTCACACTAGGCACGCTCAACCCAACAACATAAAAGAATGGGTTAGGATGCAGTAACTTGAGATTTCAGAGGCTTTCTTTTCCATGGAAGGAGGAAAAAATAGTTTGTATTTATATTTTTTGACATTACCAGAAGTTGTACTGCTGGCCCTTGTTCCAAAACTCGAACATGTATCTAATCACTCATGTATTTTATATTTTTATCTCAATTTTCTCAACCACAATAAACATTCAACGTTTTGATTGTCCAACCAAGCATCAAATACAAACTCTTGCACCCTTAATAAATGCTTTGTAACACATTTAATATATAGCTCCTTTACAACAGAAACCAATATAAAATACACTGCCATTTCAACTGCCATAAAAAGGAGCTACTCAGGGAAGCCAACACTTCCACTAGGTTGCACGGACAATATTAAAGATATTATTATCATTCATATATAGTCTAATCTCTAAAGAATCCATTTCAGTAAAAAACATAGTGTTTAAACATTAACAATAATAAGGCCACTGTACTGTACATATTGAGAAAACTTCCTATGATTTATGCAACAGATTACTCAGCTGCATTCATTTACACGGCAGGGCTGAGTACTGCACTGAGTCTATGTACATTAGAGCATTGGTCAACAACAATGCACACCACTACCTTTCTCCCACCAGCCCAAACTAACATGAGACCACCTACCAATCAATAATTTCCTACTTGCAAAACCTCTCAACATTTGCAACCACAATCAAATACTCTCACTATATCTACAACAAAAATATTTATAATACAAATGACTGTCTCTTTCCAACATGCCTCAAAGGAATGATGACTGACATGATTTTTTACGATACTTTTTATTAATATTCAAAAATGAGTATCCAAACATCACGATATATGTCATCTTAACCATGTGGCATGATGCAAAGAAACCTTTTATAGAGATTGACAACAAAAATAGGTATTATGCACATGTAAAGAAGTCATTTCCTGAGGCAGGTGGTGACCATGAGTCTAGATACACTGGTTGGGACAGAGGACATAGAATCATATTTTAAAATCTCAGTGCCAAGTGCTTCCTTTACATACAAACTTGAGGTACATGAAGCATTACTTTATGGGACAGTTTTTTCAATACTGTCACATAAAGTTAAATGTCTGTGTGCCTTCTGTTTGTCTGTCAGGATAATCAACACCTGGAGCTGTTTTAATAATACGACTGGTAGCGTAGTATCTGGGGGGATGGGGGGGTTCAGGGGTGGGGTAGGGCAGGCAGAGCAGAACACTGGGGCCAAACACAATAAAGAAAATTGAATATTCAAATACAGTTGCAGCTTTGATCAAGCCAATAGTTCCCTTCACATGACTGACATTATTTTCCATCAAGTCTGTAAGCATACTCAGTCAAACTGAGTCGAGAATTATTTTTTTAGCCAATTATTTCCTTTACAATTTATGGCCCGGGCCAGCAGGTCACGGCACATCAGGTTGGAAGCAAGCAGACTCGGAAGGGCAGAACATATACTTGAAGCGTACTTTCTCAGTAATGTTATAGGAAATTCTGCTCAAGGAAATGTAAACAGGAAAATGCTATCCAGTACTTCAATGATATTAACCCAAGTATTTCTAATAAAAATATCACATCAGCGACCAACAAAGTTTGGGCTTCTCTTTTCTGAGTTGGTAACACTGTTGAACAGACTCCTCTCCCCGCTAAGTCATCACACTTTTAGCACAAACTAATCTGGAGTCACCAAGTGACATCTTTAATTTTGCTTATTGCATATGAAAATAACTGCAATAACCTACTGTACACACTAAAGGGTAAGAGGCTAAGACAAAATCAATTGCCATTTTACTGGAGAATTACTTCAGGTCAGTAAATTATGAAGTAAACATAAGACAGTCCTATATATCACATCAATATAAAGGTTAGGTTCTACCTTCCCCCAAATGTACAAACTCTCTACTATGCTCCACTTCTATTAAAGTTTCATATTTAAAAATCTGTAAAAAAGTAGAGTTCATCCTCCCTCTAGCCACTGATGTATTCAGGTTTTGCCCATTATCACAGCAATGTATCATTACAGCACCAATACAACGCTGTTATACCAAAATAACCATCTACAGTGAAAGTTTATAGAAATAATTTGCAAAGAGTTTATGATTTTGTACATAAATGGGTTGAAAATATCTATATTTGAATTATGAAAAATCATGAGGTCCAAGTTAAAGTTACCGTATATTATAATATATACATTAGGAAATATAAAATTTAATACAACTAAATTCCACGCAATTAATATATATATATGTGTATATAGACTACATCTATATAACAAGGTCCTGGACAATGAGAGGAGTCAACTATCCTGGAAGAAAGGCCTTGCTTACTGTTGGACGTGTACTTGGAAGCTTTTGTGCACGTGACCTGCTGTCTCCACTACCTTTACCCTCACCACTGGCTCCATGCTGCACAATTTTCGGTGATGTGTTTGCACTGGCTAATTATACAGCCACTAGACTAACCGCCCATTCCCAGTATTAAAAAAAAAAAAAAAAAAAAAAAAAAAAAATGTAGCCCAAATCACCCTACATACCCCAGCATCAACGGTGTGACAGCTAATCTAACAGAATAATGAAGAAAATAAGCAAAGGATTGGAGGTTAGGCATTACTGAGGTATCCTAATAATCTAGAATGAATATCAAAACAAAGACAGTAGTGTCCACCATCGATGATGATGGGAAATAAAAATACAGGAAAACTCGGCATTGGCACACAAAATCAGTTTTGTTCAGAAAGTGGTAAAGCACACAACTATGCCACTAAATCTTAGGTAAAAATGATTAAAATACCAGCTGCATAGCATCATACAGTTAAATGTATGAGTGCTATAATAAACAGCATTTCATGATATGACGACACTGAGTGGGAGTCTCATCTTGGCACTTGTCTAATTTATTCCTGCTGAGCAGAATAATATGAACAAACATGAAAATTATTAATCACATACAAGTAGCATCAGATGCTCATATCCAATAAAATGCAGGTGTGGGCATGGCTAGGTATGCTTCATTTGTAGGATGCAAACTGTCTGTACCACTGGCTGTCACCTAAACACTAGTTGTACCCATATTGGGGCCGTACATGGTGATCTGAATGGGAACTATAGTCCTCATCACTCCACTGGAGTTCCCGACTAGTTCCAGACTTTACTGGCTGTTTTTGACCACCAATCAGTCCTCCCCAAGGCCTGGGTCTGTGGCTGTTTTATAAGGGTAGCAGCATCAGTTTACTTCAGGTCCAAAAAACCAATGCACTACAGGAGTCACGAGCCCTGAGTACCCTGTAGGATGAGGAGGCGGCTAGGGGTTGGGGGATGAAGGAGAGAGAGGGGTTATGGTAGCAGGGTAGGTGGGCAGTGGTTGCAGTGGTGGCCCAGAGAGGGGTAAGGAAGGTGGGGGGCTCCGAGAGAACTCACTTCACCATCACGTTAGTCTCTACCAACGAGTCCTGCCCAGTAACAGTTCCCTGCCCTCATGAGGGTCCATCCTTACTGTCCTCATAATCCTTCTGGTATTGCTGTTGCTGCTGATCTTGTTGTTGCTGTGATATTAGTGGTGGGGGCGATGGCTGGACTTGTGTCATAGGTCCCTGGGTTATTTGAGGGAGTACTTGGTTGCCTTGCTGTGGGGGCGTCTGGGAGTTGAGAGGGTTGTTACAGTTGCGAAGGACACTGTACACATTATCTACCTTGCTCAGGGTCTCCAGGAAGGGTACCAAGTCCATCAGCTCTGAGTCACTCATGTCATCAAACCAAGATGACACAGGAACCTGAACAATAGAAAAGCATTAACACACAAGGCCATAGCAACATGAAATCGAGTACTGATCATTAGTAAATACCGTAAACTAAAATGATGCAAGAAGAAAATTAGTAGGTAGTTTTTCATAAGGTCAATGTATAAATTTAGTTTCCAATGGACAGGGTTACAACCCCATGAGGACAGAATCCACCTGGCCAGGCTGCAGTGTGGCAACCATCTGGCCCTTCTGATATATCAGAAGAAGCTGGATGGAGCCATTGTGGATGTCTGTCCGGGGTGCAACACAACACTCCTTTCTATTAAACACATTATGGAAGACTGCAATGTACACAACCACACTCGCCAACAACACAACATACACTCTCTGAGGGCACTGTGGGAAAGCCCGGTTCAGGCTGTGACCTTCCTCAGGAGCTTGGGGCTGCTCAGCCAGACAGCTTTGAGGAACTTCAACAACAACAACAACTATTTGCTCTTTTGACAGGTTAGTAGTTAGAAACTTCCACAATTTTATTTAATAAAATATAACAGGGGAATGTGTGTGAACTTTACTATAAAGTTGATCATCATAGGATGAAGAATCCTAGAGCCAGGAATGGAAAAAAATATATAAGAAAAATAAGGGGAGGGACAGAAATACCAAGTAAAATAGGTAACATTCACTCCCTCTCCCAAGTAATTTTAATAATATATCTTGGTGCAAGGTGCCATTCCATAGAGGGTTAATTTTAAACAGTGTTGCTAGTCTTAACATACACTTCTAGCAAATCTTTTATTCCTGCCTTTCATGCATAAAATTCAATTCTTACCTCACCTATTCTTTCTCCATGTTTTCTTAGACAATCACTTACCTTATCATATCTCCTCTCCATAGTGTTCCCCTTCTTCTTCAACCCTCACAATCACCCTTATACACATTTTTTTTAACCACTCTCATTTCTATTGCATTTTCCCCATGCTCAACTAGCCAACCAGATTATTACAAATAATCTCATTCCTCCATAATGGATACATTGTTTGCTTAATGATACCACTTGGAGGAAGCTGTGAGCCCTAATTCACTGAAAATATCTTCATCCCAATAAATGTTCAAATGATAAAAGTAAGACCGTAAGCCAGACTAACAGCATTATCAGGATGGAAGATGTAGGATGCAGGAGAGTTGTCCATGATGACCACTTTGTGAAGGTCACGTCCGAGGCGGCTGAGGTCCTTGACGTAGTTGCCGCGGTGGAAGACACAAGACTCCCGAAACAGCCTTGCCCGGAACACTCCCCATTTGTCCAGCAGGTTTGCCACAGGGTCTGCATACTGAAAGCAGGGGAAACACATTAATCTAAAGTTTACTGTCTTATACCTTTTTAAAAAGAAAATAACACTGGAATCCAATATAGTCTATGTTCTGGCAGATTCCCCTGATGCATTACACATGAAAAACTATTAGCAATTCAACATCATCACTGTAAAATATATGATCAGAATTAGGCTAAGAGTTTCAGAATAATCTCGAGTTTGCTTAAACAGACTTTTGACCTGAAGGAGCAAAAAGATTGACTACATCATCTACAGAGAAACTATCATTATATACTTGACAAACTGAAAGTGATGAGCAAAGTTATGGCCTATGAAAGAGGTACAGCCACAGGTTATGAAATTAGGTTAAAAAATTGGACAGGTTATGGAGAATGTCAGCTTATTTAAGTATTTGGACAGTGTGAGGATTAAAGATGGGAGGTTAGAGGATGTGATGAGAGAGAAGGTACAACAGGGGAAGAGGGTTGTAGAAACATTGAACATGGTGACAAGGAATAGAGTGATGAGTATAGAAGTGAAGAAAATGCTACATGAGTGTGGAAATCCCGACACTGATATATGGGAGTGAAACGTGGACGATGATGGAAAGACAGAATCAAGAGTTAAAGGGGTGGAAATGAGCTACCTTAGAAGTGAGTGTGGAGTGACAGACTGACTAATGAAGACGATTGAAGAGCTATGGGAGCAGTGTAGTGTGAGTGTGTTGGAGTGTGAAAAGGAACACCTTGAGGTGATTCAGTCATGTGGAGCATATGGGAAGCAAGAGGTTGGTTAAGAGAGTGTACGAGAGCGAGATGGAGGGACGGAGGGGGAGGAGCAGACCGAAAGTGAGGTGGAGGGATAGAGTTGAGAGGTATGTGAGGGAGAGTGGTATGGGATGGGAGGAGGGATGCCAGTTAACCGGGAACAGGGGTTCATGGATGCAATTCATTTGTGGCAACCCCTTCAGGGATTGAGGTGTCTGGCAATAGATATATAGAAAATATTTACCATGCTTCTATCAGACTACTGTACTGTGTAATATTGTACATCTTTATGTAACTTCAAAAAGAACTAGAAAAATGTACAGTATGTAGCAGTACCGGTACTAGACTTGTGATATGTTCATAAACAATACAATACCTTTGCTAGACTGGCGGTGAAGAGGACACATTCATACAATTCCCCCATCTTCTGAAGGAAGTCATCCACAAACGGTCGTTTTAATACATAAACTTGGTGGATGGTTCCATCAATTTCAACAGGAACTATGAAGTCTGCATTACTGATTGGCTGCAAATAGAGAAAAAGAAACTTTTAATTAGATTTTTGCCTTTAATATTGAAACTTAGCATATAAAATTAATATTGTATTTGAGCACTTTTACTTCAACTAAGAAAAGAGTATTTTTACTTCTATTAAGAAAAACAACATAGGCTACATGTATTCAATGCTCAAGCATCGTCTCAATTAAGGCACAGTAACATCTTAAGGGTGTGATAACCTAGGGTACATTAAGTGCTTTATTTCCTCCAAAGTATACCAGGAAACAGGACCAGATTAACAATGGTAGGTGTGCTGTTGCTAGAAAGAGTTTGGAGGATGTAGCTGCTATGGATTTACCAACACTTAATGTGACAAATTACTTCATTCCCTCAAGCAAGTGAAACATGTACTATTGCGGACAAAGTTCTTTCTATTCCGGGTGATAAGTGTACACGACTGCTGCCCCTTTTCTGATCGGCAGGTTGCTGATGGCTCAAGAACTACACCACGTAATCCAGTAACCAATCAGTTGACTGACTGGGATTCGGATAGGAAGTAACTTATCCCAACCCCTCTCTCTCATGTGTATAGCATATAAATAGATGCATTTAGCTGATAGGTAGCATCAGGTACAAAACAAATGACTATTGCACAAGAAGATAACCCCAGTACCGTACTAGTACAAATGCTGAAATATTACAAGAATACTGTAACTGAATCATAGTTCTTCCTAGTATAATTTTAAGTCCACAGAAAGCATGTAGTAAAATGAAGAATGATATACCTCATTTAAAATGCAATGTGAACAATGACATTTTAAAAGTAATGATGGCTGTGTTTACTATTATGGTATCTTTTCAAGGACTCGGTTTGTAGTATATGGCTCTCATGACCGGGCCACTGTTCGATTCATGCACTTAGATTTACTCCATATAACATGTAGTTCTGTATTTGCAACACCTATATGTAATATATCCATTTATATATGTTTTTATATTTACTTTTTAAGTCAGTCATGTTTCCACTAGTTAAAATAAAGTAAAGTATGTTTGTGTCCCTGACAGTCCATAGGAATCTTATTCACAAAAGCAAAGTTCATTCTTTCTTAAGATAATATTTTCTTCTTATGCGTTCATTCGTGCTCCATAATCAAAATCTAAACTCATACTAATAGAATAGCAGCACCATTCACTGCTTCGAAATTAGCCTGAAACACTATGAGAGATCAGTCATGCCAGTATACGAGCAAGTGCAAACTCTGATATGCCTAGTGAATACAGGCCCTGGCTACATGTAAAAGGAAAATAGTATATTTATGATACAGTCAGCATTCAAGATGTTTATAGTAGTACTGGCATTTTCTTTTTGTGCAGTTATTACTTGCTTTGCACCTGATATTACCAATCAACTAATGCATCTATTTATATGCTATACATTTCCTATCCGAATCCGAGTCAGTCAACTGTTTGGTTGCTGGTTTACATGGTGTAGTTCTCAAGCAAACAACAACCTGCCAGCCAGAAATGGGGCAGCAGTCATGGGACTTATCACCCAGAGTAAAAAGAAAAGTTTGTCCACAATAGTACATGTACTGTACTTGGTAGTAATGTACTTTCTAAGATAAAAGCCATGTCTTCCTTTAAAAAACATATAGAGATGGTGTCCAGGAGAAGATAAACCCAGTGAAACTCTATAAAAGATTCATTTTAAGTCTCCATATATTCTCACCTTAAATGATGAGTGCACAAGTGTCTCATCAAGGTCAATGACCATGCATTTTTTGTGCATGTCCCGGTGACTGACAGAGGGGAGGAGGTGACGCTGGGAACCCGCCGGGGTGGAGATGTGGGGGTAGGGTGAGACATCCTCAGGCACACACGCTCCATTGGGTGCACTTGTGTCGGTCTCACTTGACACACAGCAGCAGAACAGAGTACGGAAGATGCTCCGCTTCGGCTTCTTACCATTTTGACCATTTTGGCTCCCTGCAAAAAATTATTTATGAAACCACAGTACTGTACATTTGAAAACAATATTTTTGCTGTGTAATGATACATGTATTTGTAATCTTCTTGTTAAAATTGCCATCAAAATACCAAAAACTTTGAGAAATGACAGGACATCTGATGTCCTCTCATCATGTCATCAAATTAAATGTCGCCAAACCACCTTAGTCTCATGATCCTGAGAGCAGAACTCAACACTCTGACTACACACATTCTTGCTACCTCTGCACTACGTACTCCATACTTTAAGGAATACAACTGGCATCACCAGGAGGGATGGAACTCTGACATGTGTTCTCAGGAGACTATTATAGATTGAACCATGTGTGTGAAAATGATGATGATGTAAAATGACAGGATTTTTTTATTCATGCACCAATTCACACACAACAATTATGATTAAGTGTCCAAACTAACACTCCTTATAGCTTGGTTTAATGTATGATGCTGTAAGTCAAATGAATAAAGAAAACTTAGAAAATTGGGATGTAGGGTAATGGTGATGGAAGCAGTAAGGCACATAACGGAAAGACAATAGCAGGATTATTTCAGGGAGAACTGTGTATTTTCTGGGGACACTCAAGTGGCAATGAGGGACTGGTACAATGGTACTGACTGGAGGTTGGACGACCGGAGCCAAGGGTAGGATGGGGATGAGGCCTGGGAAGGATGCAGACATAGAGAGGGTGGAGGAGAGGGGTGGGAATGAGGACTGGGATGGAGAGCAAAGGCAGGGGAGATAGAGGGGTGCAGTTAGAAGTAAGAGAAGGGGAGGAGATATATCTAGGGAAGGGGATAGGCACAACAGAAGGAGTAGGGAGGGGAAGGAGTAGGGAGGGAAAGGAGAGTTACAGAAGGAGTAGGGAGGGAAAGGAGAGTTACAGGGGGAGAAGGGGGAGAAAGTTACGAGTATGGTACTGAGGAAGGTGGAGAGTGAAGAGTTGCTGAGGAAGGAAAAGGAGAGAGATGCTGAGGAAGGAAATGGAGATGGAGAGTTACTGAGGAAGGAAATGGAGAGGGAGAGTTACTGAGGAAGGAAATGGAGAGGGAGAGTTGCTGAGGAAGGTGAAAGAGAGGGAGAGTTGCTGAGGAAGGTGAAGGGGAGGGAGAGTTGCTGAGGAAGGTGAAGGGGAAGATTAAGATAGACTAGATTAAGTCAGATTGTCTTAATCTTGGTGAAGGAGAAGGAGAGGGAGAGTTACCGGGAGAGGGGACGATGAAGCGAGTTTACAAGGGTGATTGAGTGAAGGAAAGTTATTGGGGATGGGGCAATATTATGAATGTAAGGGAAGCGTTGTTTACAAAAATTGAGTTACTGTGAATGGGTAAGTGAGGGAACTACTGAGATGTTGGTGTGTGAAGGAGTGTAACTAAGGCTGTAGCAGGGTGGAGTGGGGTTGGGAGGAGGGTCACACAACGATGTCATTATCATTTGCTTGACCAACTACTATACTGGCCTTGATTCTATATACATATATATATATATATTAAATATATGAAAGGGATTCTCAACTTCTCTTTTCAACATATTCACTGATAAATACCTCTGTTGTAATTATATGCATATCTTTTGAAAGCAAATTAAGATATAAAAGATGAGTTAAGCAAAGAAATCGTCGTTACTTTGCATATACAAGTATACACCATAGTGACATAATACAGTAACAATATTTAATTTGAGTTAGTTTCATTCCATAGTTTGTAGAAATATGTAGCTTTCAAATCACGTACACAATTATTACAGTCAACCAGCCGATCATTTATTGTATGGTAAGGCAAGCTATTTTCTGGGGACGTCTAAACGATTACCATAATGGGAGTGAATTTATATGCTTTAGTATACTACATTCTACCAGAAGATTATGATACAAATATCAAACCCTTGTGTCGATTTGGTGTCCTTGGAACGTTGCCACTTAGCAATTATCATCACACCCTTGTGCTTGTTCATCAACATGACTCTTTATTTCCTATGCAATGAAAGGGTTAAGCACCATTTCTGCCATCACAGAACCTTTCTCTTTATCCCACTACATCAACGTCGTTAGAGAACCAGAGCAACTCAACACCACACGGATAACATTTAGTTTGGCAGAATGACACTCGTAGTATCTACCATAACATCACAACAGTAAAATCAGGGTCTACCAACATCATCCTCACTGACATCTAAAGTTTACCAACATTAACATATCACCTACAACACTTGGTCTATCATTATCATCATCATCACATTGTTACATCTGGTATGTCAACATGTAACCCTGTGAATGTCAATAAACAGACTGGGAAGGATCACAAAGGCCTGTTGTCAGTCCTCCTTTACATACCATCGTGCTTGCCAACATTCCATTTTGTCTGCCAACATACCATTCTCTTTGCCAACATACCATCCCATCTACCAACATGCCATCCTATTTACCAACGTCTAGTACCTCGCCTGCCACCAATCTGCCAAGACAACAAAGCTAAATCCTTTACATAAACATAACGTATCATATTGTCTCCCCAAAGATGATTTCCCTCGTCAGTCATCATACTAGCCTACATTGTCTACCAACATACAACTACAGTACATTTGCCAACACATCTACCACTATATCATCTCATTTACCAACCACAGTGCATCGTTCATATTCCCTCACTTCATTGTAAAGAGCCGTCATGAGTAAGATTCAAAATTACACTTCATCAGCTGTGACCTTATCCCGGCGGAGGTTCAGCAGTGCCTTCAGGTCATGCAGGTCAAGTCAGGTCACATAGTCTCCTTATTTGTGTGTGTAGCCGTACCCAGCCCGCTTCTCTGGTACAACCAAACTTGAAGTTATTAGGTACCGGTACAGTGCCAGTAACAACAATCAATTTTCATTTTTTTTTTTACGTATTTCAGCATGGTTTACATACATGGGTTTTTGCTCAATTCGTTACCCGCCACGTTTTCTTTCTTTTATTGAGTTTTGTTTTTAGTAAGCAGATGTCGTAGCGTGGCGGGTAAAGGATGTATTGAAGAAGAAAAAAAAAAAAAAAAAAAAAAAAAAAAAAAAAAAACCTGTATAAAACATAAACATCATAAACTTTTCTGTGTTGTGGTCAAACTTCAGTGTACATAAAAAAAATTGTCTTCTGGTTTGGAATCAATATACTGATGGTCTCTGCATTTCCAACTACCTGATACACTAATACATATATCTACAGTTTAAAAAGTAAGATAATTTAAATAAAACACTATTATCCCCCAATTCATAAATAGTAATGTGCAATTAATTACCTTTGAGATTAAATTCGTACTATATACAACATACCAGTCCAAGTGTCGAACCTTTAAATAGCTTCTGTCGAGTGAAACCAAACGACGCCATAAAAATCCACACTAATTACAGAGGTGAAAGGGGCTTGTCCCCCCATACCCTTTTCCTCCCTTTCTCCCTCCCTCCCCAACCTTCCCACTCCGTCCACATCGGGTCTATTTACAACTACGATATTAAGCTCATATGTTTGGGCTGTCGCAGTGGGAGGGAGGCACAAGGAGAGATGTGGCTGAGGAAGGAAAAGGTGAGGCTGGGGAGAGAGGGAAGGTTGAGGAGGAGAGGTCAGGCTGGGGAGGATAAGGGTAAGGCTGAGGACGAGAGGGGTAAAGTTAAGGAGAAAAGGGGTAAGGCTAAGTAAGAGAAGGGTAAGGATGGGAATGAGGACTAAATAGGTTAGGCTGGAAAGAGGAAAGGAGCGATAGAAGGGAGTTGTAAGGGTAGGAGAGGGTAAGAAATAACCAGTAGAGTTGTTGGGTTTGGCAGTGGCAGGGACAGGACAAAGGGGCCAGTAAGAGACTTATTGGGCTCAGCAGGTGCAAGCACAGGGCAGGGGGGCTTGGGAGAAGTGAAGCAGCAGAGGACAGCCAGCTAGAGGTGTGGGAATTAGCAGGCGTTGGGGCAGTAAGCAGGGTCAAGATGGCCAAGAGTACCAGGTGTGTGGAGTATAACAGGTGCAGGAACAGCAAGATACACGCAGTAGTTAGAAAGTGTTGGAAAAAAGGCAAGGATAAGAGGGTAATAGCAGGAAAAGGATAGTAATGAGAAGCAGGGTTGTGCTGCTAAGCATGTAAATGAACGGGGAAATAAATAGTTGGTGGTGCACATGGCAGGGAGATAATTAGCAATGGGATTAAGGGACTGAGTAGTGTGGTACAGGGAATAATATTACATGGTAGTAAAGAAAGAGGCAAGGGACTCACATATATGGGGGGGTTGAGGTTAGGGACAGGGGGGTTTGCGAGTCCCTGGGAACATGACATAGCGTAAGGAAGAAGGGAAAGGGATTAGCATACTGGATTTAGGGGTACGAAGGTTTGTAAGCTCTGGGGCACTTGCTGATGTGATAGTAGGGAAGAGGTTAGGGGTAGGATGGTTTGTGAGCCCCGGGGCATTTGAACCCACGCCCCGCTGGTCCGGTAAAGCCACCAAATCTGCTTGTTGAGGAAGAGATGGCGTCGGGAGGCAGGAGGGACAGTGCGGGGGATAAAAATTGGAAGTAGGGAGAAAGTCAGAGATAACATTGCATTGGAGAAAAAGAAAAGACAGACATACAAACTGCAGAGCATAAGAAGGGAGTGAGAGGTGAGGTAAGCATAGCAAGAAGTAATAAGTAAAGGGGGACAAATATGGGAATGAGAGACGAGGATGAAAGTGAAAGGAAACGGTCAAACGCAGTTGGAAAATATATATGAATGACGAATTAATTGAAAGGGAAGGTAAAGAATGAATGGTATTACAGACAAGGACAACAATGGAATTATGTAAACAAATGAAGACTGCCAAAATGTGAAGGGAGGAAGGAAGCATGATAAATGTTGAGATAAATAGTTGGATGAATGAATGACTGAATGAAAATGCATAATACGGGAAGTCGGAGAGAGAGGGCAGGGATAATGTGAGGAGAGAGAGAGAGAGGGAGGGAGATGGAGGAGAGAGGAATAGATGGTCGGAGCGGGGTGAAGGACAGGTGAAAGTTAGATCGGGAGGCTGGGAATTGTGGGTAAAGTGAAGGGGAGGTGAAGAGGGGTTGAGGTGAGGTGGGGGAGGATGTGCATAGGGGAAAGGAGATGTGGGGAAAGAGTCGTAAAACGAGGAAGGGAGAAATGGTAAACGGGTGGTGAAGTGAGCACTAAAGGAAGAGAGGTGTAGATTGGGAGGTACAGACCAGTACAAGTAAGGAATGGGAGATGCAGAGGGGTAGAGGTGAAAGAAGGAATGGAAGCACTGAAGGAAGAGAGATGTAAAGTAGAATGAGAGGTGAAAAGGGATACAAATAAGGGATGGGAGATGCAGAGGAGCAGAGGTGAAGGAAGGAAGGCATAGGTTAAAAGGGTGTAGAGGTGAGGGAAGTGGGGATGTACAGAATAAGGGAAGAAGGGATTGCTAAGGAACGTGCAAGTGCCAAATGTGGATTGCTCAATTATATCCCGTTAACAATTTCAGCCTCGTCATTCAAGTTTGGAACATATGTAAGGGTCGATATCCTCTTTATTGTAACACTTGTCATTCATGATACTGGCAACACACAAATGGTTTCCGCTGAATGCCATTCCCAAACCAAACCAAACATAAAGGGGAAGGGGGAAGGTAGTGGGGTGGGAAGTGTGTGTGAAGTGGTGGTAAGTGGGGGGAAGGTAGTGAGTGTGAAGTGGTGGTAGGTGGGGGGTAGGTAGTGAATGTGAAGTAGAAGGTAGTGAATGTGAAGTGGTGGGTAGTGGGGAGAAGGTAGTGTGTGTGTGGAGGTGGATATTGGGGGTAAGGTAGTGAGTGTGAAGTGGTGGTAAGTGGGGAGTAGGTAGTGAATGTGAAGTAGAAGGTAGTGAATGTGAAGTGGTGGGTAGTGGGGAGAAGGTAGTGTGTGTGTGGAGGTGGATATTGGGGGTAAGGTAGTGAGTGTGAAGTGGTGGTAAGTGGGGGGTAGGTAGTGAATGTGAAGTAGAAGGTAGTGAATGTGAAGTGGTGGGTAGTGGGGAGAAGGTAGTGTGTGTGTGGAGGTGGATATTGGGGGGAAGGTAGTGTGTGTGTGGAGGTGGGCAGTAGAGGGAGGGAGGGAGGGGAGGATGCCGTTATTAGGCTACCCTGTCCGCTGTGATTGAGACACGGGGTACTGTTACCACCCTTGTGTGTGTGTGTGTGTGTGTGTGTGTGTGTGTGTGTGTGTGTGTGTGTGTGTAGATGAGTTTAGAGATATAAAGAGTGAAACTTGGCAGGTAAGGTAGCCTAACTCTGAGGCGAAAATGTGGAATAATTCTTATCATTTATGTTTTTTATTTATTTGTTTTTTTACGATAAATATAAACACAAATATAAACCACAGAAAAATACTAATGCTAAAACTGTAACCGTGAGTGGAAGTGTGAAAAGAGTAGTAAGAGAGAAAGAGAGGAGGTAATGAATCACAGGTGAGGTGAGGTGAGGTGGTCTGGTTGGCAGTGTGCAAGGTCCGACTTACAGATAATCAAGGAAGCATGCAATGTACAGTCGCGGCACATAGTCCTTGATCAGGGGGTAAGGGGAAGTCTGTTCAAGAATTAATTATGTGCAGCGACTGTACTATGATGCACAAAAGTTCATTTCCTCAGTCAGCCACAATATGACTGAATTCTCTATGGTTCGAACGACAAGACACGATACATCATCTGTCTTTTATTATTTAGTCGTTCGAACAACAGGTGATTCTGTTTTATTATGGCTGTCAGAGGGAAACAACTTTTGTGCACCATAGTACCTGGCAATATTGAAGTTACTGATTCCTACAAATTATGCCACGAAACGAGCAACCAAGGCTAAACTAAGGCAATGTGTTTCCTGGTGCAGTATGGGAGAACCAGAAGCCGTAAATTCTTCAACAGCACAACACCAAAAACTCCCCTTCAACCAGAGCCAAATATCAGACGCTGCAAGGTAGGCTATAGTTGTAGAAAACAAAGTCACGCAGAGTAAACAGGAAAATAAAGAGAAGGTCACTGGCTGGCTGAGGAGGAAGAGGGAGTGTAATATAATTAGGCAACACTAATAATGTTGATCACAATATCTATATATACTTCCTTTTTTGTTTCTGCTCTGAATATTTCGAAACTTGGAACTTAATGATTATGTGAACCGTTTGAACTTTGAGGGGATAGTACAGTATTGGTAAATCTGGAGCAACTGATTCTTCCCAACAATTCCAAGCAAAAGACCACAAATATAATGGTTAATCTGATCAAATTTCCTGGCATATACTTAGGAGGAATCAAGACGCTCCAATGTACCAAAAGCATACCGTACTGTCCCCTTAACGTTTGCTTGTGATATGTCAGTTGGGTTTGGTACAACTTCAAAGGGGTGATAAGACACATACATACATACCCACAGACATATACTGTGACAAGGTGGAGAATTTGTCACGGTTAGGGATTTCCTTGAGATGGGATCCAAGGTCTGTTCGTAGTGACATTTAGTGAAAAACGAACTGACGTTTATCCCGGGGAAAGGAAGGTCTGTCTGTCTGTCTGTCTGTCTCCATGGACGTCAGGATGCAAAATGTCAAAAGGATTTTTTTCCCAGGTTAAAATTTCAAGCTGATATGGCAACCACATCATTCCAGACACAACTCTCCCTTTGTCTATAACCTTTGAAAAACATATCTATTATTATGACTATTATATAACTATTCTGTTCATTAAGTTCAATAGAAATAGTACAATACCGGTACAGCACAGATGTCTAAAGACATATATTCTCCAGATAATTTCTTAGGAAATTTACTAATCGGTTGGAAAAAATGAATGAACAAAAAGGGAACATGGCAAAAACACGTACATGTTCAATCTTCACCCAATTGAAGCTTTACCATATAGGCTAATTTTTTTTATTGATGGATATTAGGCGCCACAACCATATAGGCTAATGATAAGTAACCAATATAAAACATTAACTTGACATAATGAAGAATATCATCATTCGTCGAGGAGTCTCTTCATAATAGCACCAACGAGTCATCCATGCGTGAGCGAGATCAAGTGAGGTGCGTAAAAATGGTAGCAACTTCAAAATCTGCCTTCCACTTGGCCCGCCCCCCTGCCAGACCCAGGCCTGTTCCTTGCCTCCCAACCCAAACCCCCTCTCTCTCTTCACTTCTTTCGCTCCTCCTCTTAAGCCAGGGATTTTTCTTGTCTTGCCCGCGCTCCGAGAGACTGTAATACGGAAGGAGGAAAGGGAAGGAGGAAAGGAAGGAGGAGGGAAGGGAAGGGAAGGGGAGGAGGGAAGGGAAGGGGAGGAGGGAAGGGAAGGGGAGGAGGGAGGGGAGGAGGGAAGGGAAGGAGGAAGGAAGGGAACGGGAGGAGGGAAGGGAGGCAAGAAAGAAGGATGGAAGCAAGGTCTAATAATAAGACTTTGGATGGAAGGTTGGGCAAAATGAAAATAAGGGAGATGGGAGATGGATGAGTTAAAGGAAAGAATGGAGAACAGAAATATGAGTGAGTGTATGAGGAGGAAGGAAGATTAAGAAAAGCGAATGAATGAATGAAAGTCAGAGTGTTACAGGAATGTTAAAGGAAGTAGGAAGTAAAGGAAATATAGAAATAAAATAATAAACTAAGAAAGAAAATATATAAAAGGGAAAGGAGAGATTAATGACAGAAATAACGTGATGATGACTTAGAAATTATGAGAGAGAGAGAGAGAGAGAGAGAGAGAGAGAGAGAGAGAGAGAGAGAGAGAGAGATAGGTATGGGGTGAGCGAGGGAAGAGCAAGAAAGGTATGCGAGTGGTGGCTGCTAAATATAAGAGTGGTGGTGCTGGGTGTTGGCAGGTCCGTCCGTAGCCAACACCCTGTACACCACCACTACCATCATCACTACCACCATCACCATCACCACCACCACCACCATCACCATCACCACCATCACCATCATTTTACCTTATACTAAAAATATATACATATACACATCCATATATACCTACAGTAATACACCACCACAGCTATCATCATCATCATCTCCAATCATACAAAACAAACACACACACACACACACACACACACACATAATTATATATACAGGTCCACAGTCACCACACTTTGTATCACGAACACTACCATCACATCACACCTCCTAACAAGCTTGTAATATAATATACTGTATATACTTATAACATATACCACACACACACACACACACACATACATAATATAGTCTTAACAGGTTCTTTGCTAACACTTACACCACTACCACTACATTCCCACAACACTTCCGAAACATACACACCTAAAAATTTACATAAACATAACCCTGCCATCCACACCAGAGACCACCAATACTATAAGATATCTTTCAGAGGGTCCCTAACAAACACCACCACAGCATCATGCCATTACACTTCATACACTACATACTTCTTATATAAAAAACACACACCTATGTCTACATTGCACAACCGTACATATACCGTATAAACTGCTCACACAACCACTGGAAGACAAACATATTTATACTGTACACACAAACACACTAGCTAGGGTGTGTGTGTGTGTGTGTGTGTGTGTGTGTGTGTGTGTGTGTGTGTGTTGGAGTGGCTATGTACAGCTGTGTATGTATGAACAATGTTGGTACACGTCACTGAGGCTCCCTTGACATTATGTAAGTATGTACTGTACTGTATATACGATTTACACTCTTAAATGTCTGTTTTCCTTAGAGGTGGAGTTGAACCATGTCCTGTAGAGTAGCACAGCAAACATATAGCCTATACATATCATATAGTTGTACATACATACACACACCATATAATTTCTTTTTCATACACACGACATGCACATACCGTTCGTGTTGTGTGTGTGAGAGAGGTGGTAGTGGTGAGGTAGAAAAAGCGTGGGCGTTGAGAGATGGGGGACGTAGTGTGGTGAAGGAAGGGGGAAGGGGGAAGGGGGGGAGGAGCGTGTGCTGATGGTGCGAGGTGGGGGTTATATTGGAAGGTATTGGTGCTGGTACCATGAGCTAGGAGAAGGAAAGAGTGAAGGGATGGGAAGGAAGGAAAGAGTGAGGGGATGGGAAGGAAAGAGTGAAGGGAAGGAAGGAAAGAGTGAGGGGATGGGAAGGAAGGAAAGAGTGAAGAGTGAGGGGATGGGAAGGAAGGAAAGAGTGAAGGGATGGGAAGGAAGGAAAAAATGAGGGGATGGAAGAAAGGAAAGAGTGAGGGGATGGGAAGGAAGGAAATAGTGAAGGGATGGGAAGGAAGGAAATAGTGAAGGGATGGGAAGGAAGGAAATAGTGAAGGGATGGGAAGGAAGGAAATAGTGAAGGGATGGGAAGGAAGGAAAGAGTAAGGGGAAGGAAGGAAAGAATGAGGGGAAGGAAGGAAGGAAAGAGTGAGGGGATGGGAAGGAAGGAAAGAGTGAGGGGATGGGAAGGAAGGAAAGAGTAAGGGGATGGGAAGGAAGGAAAGAATGAGGGGAAGGAAAGGGTGCAAATGGAAGGGAAGGAAAGAAAGGGTGCATCGGGAAGGGAAAGAAGGAAAAAGTGAGGGGAAAGAAAGGAAAGAGCGAGGGGAAAGAAAGGAAAGAGTGAGGGAAAAAACGGAAGAAAAAAAGGGTGCAAAGGGAAGAAATTAATGAAGGAATGAGGGAAAGAGTGAGTGAGGGAGCAGGTACGAATGAATGAAAGAACTAAATGAAACGAATGAAAGAATGAGAGAGAGAGAGAGAGAGAGAGAGAGAGAGAGAGAGAGAGAGAGAGAGAGAGAGAGAGAGAGAGAGAGAGAGAGAGAGAGAGAGAGAGAGAGAGAGAGAGAGAGAGAGAGAGAGAGAGAGAGATAATAAACAAGTAAGAAATGGAGTCTCAACATTAGAGAGAGAGAAAGGCAGGAGAAGCTCAAGGAAATATGAGGGGCGGAGCTGAGAACAAGGCAGGAGAAAAGGTTGTACATTTTAAAAAAGTAGGCCAGACAATGAAAAATGGACTGAACAGTGAGTAGGAAGAAAGACGGTGAGAATGGAAAGACGATGGATGGAGGGAGGAAGAGAGAAGATAAGATAAGAGATGAGAAAAGGAGAAGAAAAACGTTGAGAACAATTAAGGAGAGAAGAAAATGAAAATAAGAGGATGAGAAAGAGAAGAGAAAACGTTGAGCAAAACAAAGAAGAGTAGAGAATGAAAATAAAAGGATGAGAAAGAGAAGACAAAACGTTGAGCAAAACTAAGAAGAGAAGAAAATGAAAATAAGAAAATGGGAAATGGTAAGGATATCTATAAATGCAAAAAAAAAAAAGAGATGAATGAGAATATGACAGGGTGGAGTGGAAGGGAAGAGAATGAAGTGTGTGTGTTTGTGTGTGTGTGTGATGAATAGGTAGAGACGTATAAATAGACAAACATAGATAGGAAGAGAGTGAGAACGAGAGAAAGTGGGGGAAAGGGGGGGAGGGAGATACTGTAAGATGTAGCCCTGACAGTGGTGAAGAACAGGGAGGGATGGGGGGGAGGGGGTGATGGGGGGGGGTGATGGGGAGGGGGGGGGGGGGCACTACACCACAAACACATGCCTACCATACCATACCTGGGGCACCCTGACCGCTACCACATGCTGGCTCTTGCCCCATACCACACTACAACCACACTCCCTGTTTCACACATGCCACACTATTCCAGAACACACCCCAACACACAACTCTATCTTCTACCACACTATATATATATCACACACCACACCACCTCATGCCACACTATATATATCACTATATATAATAATGGTAATAATAATAGTTTAATTTCCATACCAATGACCACATAACACCACACAACCTTCCACCACACACTATCTACAAAAACTATCCCTTATACCACAACACGAAACTCTACCTCACTCCACCTTAAATTACTTACTATACACCACATCATCTGCTACACGACATCTTCATTAAATTGATCCTTCCCATCACACAACCCCATTCCCCTATGTAATATAATAAGCCACAACACCTGAATATACCTAATATAACACCTTGCATTAACTTATACCTTCACCGTTCATACTCCCATATTTTTACACCTTATAATATTTCTCAGCAAAATATCTTCATTTTCCAAAAATTTACTGTGGGCGAATTAGAGGTTACTAATTTCTCCAAACTATGCCAGAAAATACAAAGATTACTGCATTATACTATGTATAGGCTTCGTAACCAGATACAGAACGTTATATTGTGACTGAACGTACATACCTTGCATAAAACTCCTATACTTTTCTCGGAATATGATTGTTCCTAGATTAATTTATTCGCCATTAAAATGTACTTTCCGCTAAGGTCTGTGTCACATAGCAAGAGTTCTCACAAGGATGGAACCTGCTCTACCCATAGGCCTATTCAACCTGTCTAGACCACAAACCACAACAGCCTCACACCACCACCACCACCACCTTGTTCTGATACATTTGATACCATCTAATACGTAAATAAATTATAAACAAATTATAAAATAAATAAATATATAACACAAGGAACACCTGTACATTCCTGTCCTCCCTAATTAACAATGATCAATGATTAAACTTACACTTTAAACTACAAAATTTGCAGCACACTTGTTAAAACAGATTAATATTTGTATACAATTATTATGTGCATTTATATATTTACCTATATATTTATGCAGGTCACATCTCGTAGGCAACAGTGCCGTCACACATTGGAATTCATAAAAGAAAAAAATTCCTCTCCTTCCTGCATGGTCTGAAAATAAGTTCCCTGAGCGAATTCCTATAACATTCTCTCTTTAGACTGCCACGATCTTTTTATATTTTTACCGATCCCCAACGAACACGCTTGCCAAATATATATATACTGTATTCCAAGTAAGAGTAAAACTGAGATAAGAAAAGGTCAGATTTCGACCTTTATCGCCGTAGTGTAGAAGAAATCTATCCATTCCATAACTGAACAGGTGGCTTAACACTATATAGGCATGTGTTCACTTTACTTGTACTTCAGTCAATGATAACAAACACCCCCTAGTCTTAAAAAAAAAAGGGGGGGGGGGACGATTGACAGTAATTTAGATGTCTATTGAATCCTAGTAACCATAGATCAAGAAAACTATTATTCCCGGTTAGTAACACTGAGGTGCTTTGTTTCCTGGTGTTGTATGGATGAATCAGTAGTCCTCCAGTTTACCAAAAAGAAGTTCTCCCCCTTAAGAGTAAATGGGTAGTCGTTGTCAGGGGAAGAAGTTGTTGTTGATGAGCAAACGTTGAGGGAAATGAGAGAAAGTTGAGAGAAACGAGTGAACATTGGGGGAGAAATGAGACCCTCCTGGTGGAAAATTAGCCAACATGACATCACCAAAACAGAGTGTGCTAAAAAAATCCATACTTAGACACACACAGACTGACAAACAGGTAAGCAGACAATTTTTCTATTCCTCCTTTTCTTCTCCCATTTTAAGTTACTGCAAATACACACACATATATACCGTACTGTCAAAATATACAGATATGGATAACTCTACCCTCACACTGGTAAAACAAGCATATACAACTCAATTCCCTCTCTCATACTGTACTATAATAAACACATCATATATAATATAGAGAAACGTATAATAATTTCCTAATATTAAATCATGCTCATCAGTCCCCTACTTCCTTTATTTTTTCATATAATTACGGTACAACAGAAGTAAACAAGGACAACTCATCCCTCTCACCCAAGTCCTGCATTACCGTTACAACACAGGCCTTTCTTACCCTTTATCTTCACACCCAAGTCCTACATCACCGTTACAACACAGGCCTTTCTTACCCTTTATCTTCACACCCAAGTCCTACATCACCGTTACAACACAGGCCTTTCTTACCCTTTATCTTCACACCCAAGTCCTACATCACCGTTACAACACAGGCCTTTCTTACCCTTTATCTTCACACCCAAGTCCTACATTACCGTTACAACACAGGCCTTTCTTACCCTTTATCTTCACACCAAACCAAATTTAACACACGAACACACAAACACTTTTAATTATTCTCAAACACCTTCACCACTTAGACTCAACACTTTACCCTACAACCTTTACCTAACCTCACCTTACCTATAGGACGTAATACCGTTACTGACGGTGACTATAAAAAACGTCGAGTCAGAAACCTTACTACCTCGTGAGGAAGGTTTTAGCTTTGCTGGAAGGGTAGATTTTTATTCCCTCTTAGTTTCCCCCAGGGTTAGTTAGTATGGTTAATGCCATAATAATAATAATAATAATAGATATACAAAAACATTATAAAAATAGAAATAACAACAGCTTATCTAAAATAATAGTACTCATAAAACAAGTAATAACGAAAAAATAGCATGAGACACTTGTTTACAATGCACTACAATCCTGATATAATATATAGTATAGTATCTACCTATACCCATAAGAACCTCTCAGCGGCTAGAAAGTGAAACAGGTTTGTGTCCTTGAGAGCGGACATATCAGTTACTTACCTCCCAGTGTGTGTTCGCTTATATAGCCTAGTGCAATTCACTAACATCATGTAATGGACAATACTATTATAAGAGACGGCGAAGTGAAAAACTCTTGCTTTGTTCAGAATGGGGGCCGTTATGGCAAGTAAACTCCATTCAGTAGTTATCCCTTTGAATGCATGATTCTTATTACTAAACAATAGATGGGTATTGACTTTTGTTTTAACACTGCCATCTTACAGCATGGTGACTCAAAACTATATTATTACACTGTGATATTCGAGTAGCCAGGCTCTAATTTCAGTCACCTTGACTGAGTTACAAGGGGAGTGGCCCAGTACCGTACATTCAGCTAAGGACACACACACACACTGAAAAATCTGACACTATATATATTATATATATAGTGTCATATAATTTACATATACTGTATATAGTGGCCACTCCGTGTGTACCCATGACAGGACGGAGCGACTGGAGGGTACGCCATATAGACACACCGAGTGACAGACAGGAAGGAAGGCAGGCAGGCAGGCAGGCAGGCAGGCAGGCAGGCAATATATGATGAAGGTAGGTAGGTAGGTAAGTAGGTTGTCAGTCCGTTATAACACTGATGGCATATATGGCTTCCTACATAATTTGTAACCCATAAATAAGCTATTCAAGTATTGTATTGCATATCACCTCAAACGTATATGAACTGTCGTTGCAATCGGGTCAATAACAACAATTTAGCAGTTAGTAGACCAGAAACACAGGTAACTTGGAATTACAGCAAACAGAAAACAGAAGTAAACAAAAAAAAGGGCGCAAGTGAGGAAGGGAAAAAAAGAAGTAAAAAGTACTGAAGGCAAAAACAGACAGTTAAAATATTCAGTAGGTCAGATAGACAGGAAAATAGAAAAATAATTAAATATATAAATTGATGATCAGGGAAGTATACATTAGAGTAGGCTAGGTATATAGTATAGGCTAAGGGTGAACAGCAAGGACGCCACAAGAAGCCTTACACCAACCATATTATCCCATCACTCACTACCCACAAGCCAAGCAACAAAAAATAAACCCCTACCTACCCTTCTGTACCTCACCCACCCACCCACTCACTCCTTCATGGAATTTAACCCCACCTCTCCACCAACACCAACCCACCAACCACCCCAGCCCATAATAGAAGCAGCTTTGTTGTAGTTTCACGTAACCTGGGTCAAGTTGATGGTAACGAACACAACATTACTCTACTCTTGTTTTTGTGTTTATACTTTTCTTTCTCTGTTTGTCTTGTACCGTACTATCTTTCTATGTCAATCATTTTAGCGATCTGTTTATCTATTTATCAGTCCCCCCTACACTATCTACCTATTCACTTTAAGTATCTACGCTATATATATATTTCTTTATATTCTCTGTCTCCCTCACTCCCTCTGTCTGTCTGTATGCGTGTACCGACCTACTTACGTAACATATGAGACAGTGTTTTCATTGCATTACATACACACTGACACGGAATATGCTACATCTGCAATCCTCCCAAAAACCGATGTATAATAATTTTGACCTGATGAGAGAGGGAGGTATGCAATGGTTACTTTATGCCAGATTGTAATGTCATACTAAATATATATTAATGCCAACTTTCAAAACAGTGTGGTGACGTCAAAAGAACACAAACGTTAAGCATCTCGATTTCTATATATGAGGCATCAACGTGAGAAATAGGCAACTCGGATAGAACCGGCCAAGGCACGAACAGTACTGACGGTAGTTTAGAGAACATCGATTTTCTGAGCTCGTTCTGCAACCTCCACCAATCACTGACAGAAAGAACCAAAGCCCCAGTCACATACAAAAATCTCAGACGAAGACTAGACTCTACTAATGTGACTGACTCTTAAATAACAAACATCAACAAAAACCACTACATCAAATACTGGTTTGGTGTTTCAGTCCACTGTTTGGAAATGCTCGCTATTGACTGTCATTGTACACAAGCGACCGAAAGTCACGTCCCTCTTTTTATCTCATGGTGACCTTTGAGATCCACAGTGTATTGAGAGACGAAGTTGTGTGTGTGTGTGTCTTCTATGAATCTCACTCAAGGGTTCACAGGTAGACAAATGGGATTGGCAGGATTATTGACGGTGACAATATACTTTCATATCTATACTACTGACCTTCTGTAGGGATGGCCAGCAAGGTCCAAATCTGAGTAGGTTGTACATATCGGTACCGGTATGCTTACCTGGAATGGAGAAAAAATAAATTAGAATATGCAGAAGTATAAAGTTTGTAACTCCCTTAATCCTGACGTAAAATGATCTGGCAAGTACAAATATACTAAGAGGTAAGTTGTCCTTAATAATAGATTCATTGTTTTTTATTAGTTTTTACCTTATGGACTTTTGGTAATGCTTCCATCCAATATAATATATCCGCTAACAAGTCAGAGAAAAATGTAATGTTATTATGTTATTGCTTATGGATTAATTATCTGTTTTACAGCATCGTTTGGAGGAATCGATAGCCCTCCAATGTGCTGACCAAAAATGATCCCCTTTAGATGTCCCCGTCAGCATTCTAAGTTCCTAACTAACCACAAGACTGCGCCACTCCTTCCTTTCTCTCTCTCTCTCTCTCTCTCTCTCTCTCTCTCTCTCTCTCTCTCTCTCTCTCTCCTCAGGCGCTTCGCTGCCCTGGCATTTACCACACACTTTAACTTACATATCCACACTTCCTTTCACTCCTTCTCGGGACACCTCGCAGTCTAAAAGCATCACCAACTATATAACTCATCAATACACCCAATTTTAAACAGTCGTATACCAACCCAACTACCATGACCAAACCTTCACAAACTTCCTTCATTTGTTGAGACACCATGCAGTCTCAAACAAACCATACTATACATCCCCATCTTGTCTTATTGAACTAGTCTTGTTTTCTTCTGCCCATTCAGTCCTATTCACCAGTTTAATATTAACATTCACAGCTGGTATACAAGCTACAAACACCTGCACCAACAACCAACCTAACACATCTCTTAACTGGATAAAACCAAGCCAAAATTTAGCCTCATCTTACTTGCATTCAGCTACCCAACATAATATGCAATTTCCTTTCTTGGGACACACTCCTGTACGACACAAATGGACAACCAACCTTACTCTATATTATCCTAAACCAACCTGTTAATAGGGCCAAAGAACACATATCATTGCCCACAAAATGAATGTTATGGCTTCCTCCAAATTTTACGTCACGAAACAGTCTCGGCATACATACTAATTTCGTTAAATAGGTTTTGCATAACCCCAAATTATGAATAAAACTTAATATTATATTCAATAAACGAAAACATGGGCAAGTAAAAAGTTATAAAACCCGAAGCCATGAATGGCCAAATAGGAAAATATTCTTCCATTATGAAAATAAAAAAATAAACTAGACACCATATAATGAAATTTCATTTTAACAATAGCATAAAGGCATATACAATTAAAATAACCTCAACCCTAAATTTATGAATGACCAAACTAAACAAAAATTATGAATGAACGACAGAACATTAAATAGAATATACGTGGACAAAAATGTAAATGTACGGTACCAAAACAAGGATGGACAGCCTAATGAAAATGAAACGAGATAACTGTAAATAAAAAATAAAAGTACAAAGCAGAAACGAGCATAGGAAACAGTAAGTCTTGCTCTTGATCTCTTCCTCTTCCCTCCCTCTCTCTCTCTCTCCTCTAGTATGTCTGTACCTTGATCTCTCTCTCTCGCACTTCCCTCCCCTTCCTACTCCATCCACTACCTCCTAACTCCCCCCTCCCCCACCTCTTATCTGTTTGTTCCATGATAACTCTTGCTCTTGCGTGTTCCCTCCCTATTCCTCATGCCTGTCCCTTCATCTCTCTCCCACTTCCCTCCCCTTCCTCTTGCCTGTCCCTTGATCCTTCTCCTATCTCCCTTTCTCTCTTCTCTTTCCCCTCACATCCCTATACATGCAGTCTCCCTCCCTCTCTCCTCTCTCACCCTTTGTATACGCCCACGCCCCTCCTTATATCCCTTTTGTAGCTTCTCCCTACCCTGCATCCCCTCTGTCCCACCCCTCACTCACTCACCCCTGACCTTCGGGAATCCCATTAACCATTCATAGGGGACGTGCCATCAGCGTTGCCGCCTATCAACGATACACGACCACCAACCAATGTCTCCTTCCTTTTAACCTAAGTATTGCTATGTCTGAAAGTCCATCACTATTGGGGGGGGGGGGGGTGTAAAGCCACAGCTGATATTGATTAGAGAGTTCGAACTTGTCAATTTTCTACACCCCTCTGACCGTGGTAGCTCACAGCTGAATCCCTTGTTCATGAACTTTCAGCCATGACTGTACCAACCAATAAGTCTACATAAGGAGTCTTTCAGAACTGGAGTGACACATCAACCAACCAGCTCGTTTTGCACTTTACTTCTAAGAAACAGGAAGAGTGAGGGAGCGTGACTATTGTAATGAAAGGGATAGACTACACTCAGCTCCTTCCTGGTTCCCGGTGCCAAATATGGGAAAGGAAGGGGACGGGAATATAATCTCCAATACTGAAGTGCTTTGTTTCGTGAAGTGCATTGAATGGATTAATGGTCCTCCAATTAGGTCACAAGAGATTGTCCCATTCTCCCTCTCCATTAAGAACTTTTCATGTTGCTATTCCTGACTAACCATAAACCCATGCAGACAGGTGTTCCCATTGGGCCTTAATTAACTCACACCTGGTCCACCACACCCCATCCTTCCCCTTCCACTCCCACACTGTCACAGGTGCTTGCTTCCTCTCTAATGTCTTGGTGATAGTGATGATGATGGTGACAGTAATGTTATGCTGCTGTATGGTATGGAGTATGTATTGTAGTGATGAGGTGTGATGCGATGTATATAGTGTTGTGTTGAGGGATGGTATGGTTAAGTGTGGTGTGCTGTTGTGTGAAGCTAGTATAATGATGATAGAGTCTGTGCAGGTTAACTATTATTTCCCGGCTGATATGGTGTGAAGTTATATAGGGTAAATTATAATGTAGGGCGGGTAAGGCCAGAGTGAACATGGTATGGTTTGGTGAGGATGAGGATGCAAGTGATGTGGTGGAATTAACGAGGGAGTGGTGGTGCTGTGTAAACATAGTAATGGGGATGTTGTGATGGTGTTGGTGATGATAACATGAGATGTGATTGGTCATGAGGGGTGGCTATGTGATGTGGTGTGGCGCAAGAGGTAAGTATGTGATGGTTTGGTAACTTGGATGAAAGAGCGAGTGTGTGTGTGTGTGTGTGTGTGTGTGTGTGTGTGTGTGCGTGTGCGTGTGCGTGTGTGTGTGTGTGTGTGTGCGTGTGTGTGTGTGTGTGTGCGTGTGTGTGCGTGTGCGTGTGTGTGTGTGTGTGTGCGTATGTGTATGTGTGTGTGTGTGTGTGTGTGTGTTTTACAGCTAGCATGGTAAAATTAATGGTGTGTGTGTGTGGTGGAGTAAATGTTGAGAGTTGAGTGTAGGAATGGCACAGAAGGGAGGCGAGGAGTGGGTGGGTTATATAGTGTGCAGCAACAGTGACGATGAAAAAAGAAAACTGAAGCGTAGTGTAAATTGTATAGAACTGCAGTAGGTTAGAGAAAAACGGCAGAAAATGAGGGTGAGGAGAGCAGTACAGTATATAATACAAAAGAGTGAAGTAGTGGAGAGTACAGAGTGGAGTGGTAGACAGAAATAGAGTAAAATATAATTTGGACTGAAGGCAAGGAGGGGAGAGGAGTAAAGTGGAGTAAGTGAGAGTGGACTGAAGGCCAGGGAGAAGTGGAGTAGGGTGGAGTGGAGCGGGAGTGTGGGACAAAGTGACGTCAGTATTAGCAGCCCCACTGACCTTCCTAGCTAGTATATGACTGAGACACACTGGGCCATAAGCCTGCCTCTACTCACACTGCCTTACTTTAACTTTACTCAATACTACACACACACACACACACACACATACACACGTCATTTCTCAGCCTATCCATACTTTCCCCATCCCTTTTTACCTAATATTTCCTGTTTTTTAACATTTGCTCTCTACACCTTTTCCTCTTTGTTTATATCCTCACATCCCTCTTCAAGTTTATTAACATTTATTATTTATACTCTTCCATCCCTTCCTTCTCTTCATAACTGTTGATCTCTTCTATCCCTTGGTGCCTCTCTCTTCGCCCTTCACCATGCCCTTCTCAATCCTTTTCCTAGTATCTCTCTCTTATATCTATGACTCGGTGTGAGTCTTCCCTCCCTTTCCCTCCCCCATGGCTCGTACCTAACTCTCTCCCAAACTTAATCATCTTCCGCTTCTCCCTCCCGAGTCAGTCCCCTCCCTTCCTCTCTCTCCCCTTTACTGCGTCCCATCCCTCGCCCACCTACAAGTGCCACTATTTAGCCCACCCACTTGCACTCAAACACTGCTACCACTTTCCACCACTACCTACCTACCTGCCTGCCTACCTTCCTTCCATCGATACGACCACCATCTCGCCACAACCACTCAACCACTTCCCATCACTATACATCTTTACCATCAACATTAACAATTTATACTTTCATTGTTCCATCACTACCATTCAACCAATACCCATCACTACCTACATTTTATCCTTACTACCATCAACATTCACTTTAGTCATCCATCCGTCCTTTCTCAAATACAACCACCACCCACCCTAACAACACCCTTCCCTCTAAAACGATCATCCTCCACCCCACCCACCCTCCCAACACCCACACGCGCACGGCAAACCCACAACTCCCCCCCCTCCCAACCTCCACCACTCCCCGCCCCTCACCACCCTCTACATCCGCCCCTTTCCCCTGCTTCAATCCTCTCTGGTATTCCTCTCGCACCTCCCTTCGTCCCTCACTAACTCACTCCTGCAACTTCACACTCATGACTCACTTACCCCTCATTCTCCCTTCCCCCTCCCATGCCTCTCTCTTTCTCACACACATATGCACACACATTCTTTGAGAACCCCTATACGTATTTGCTGAAACATACAGTACTAAACTAAACCAAATGAACAAAATACATTACGGTACTGTTTTACGCTTTTTGTTAGGAATCTGGAGGACTATAGATTCCTCCTTTAAATCATGCCAGGATACAGAGTAGATCAGTTAGGATATACGGATGTAGGATCTATTTTGTAGCAGGGTTTAAATTATGAATGGCCCCCTTACATAATGATAAAAGAATCGTGCTTCTGAGATCTGAGAGAGGGTTCCTTTCTCAGAGTAACAGGCTGGCGTTCTCACAAGGTTACATTATGATTTCAAGGTCATAACTTCAATAATCACCAATTCTTGCTGCTACTATATAACACTTGACCACTTATGATGCTGTTTTTTTTTTAATACAGCGCAAAGTCAAGTTGTGACGTTCACTGCTACCAGAAACTTATATCACGTCGACATAAATTTACAAAAATTACTCCGATCACTATAAAATTTCACGATACAAAATATACAAACACTTAATTATAGGAAAATGTTCGTATGAAAATGACATGGATATGTACAAAAAATAATAGAAGTATTTTGTGGTTATCGTTTCGTGTGAGCTGACAATTTTCTTTGCTCGACATCCACACCAAGGAAATGACCTAATAATAATAATAATAATAATAATAATAGAGTATAAGCAAACAATATCATGCAATCTGTACCTCACAAATGACGTTTCTGGGTCACTTGATACATTAAGGGAGTAAGACATCACACGTGACCAAACTGGAGGGCTACTGATTCTTCCAGACTTCAATATACGAGTATGGGATCAGTTTTCTTGCAAAGTTTGGAGGAATCAGTAGCCCTCCAGTTCACTAACTAACGAAATTATCCCACCAAATTTCATCCCTGAATTTATAACGTCACGCAACACAAACATTATTATGAGGAATATCAAATACAAATCAAACGGAACATCACAACACCATGTATATAAATAAATAAATAAATAAATAAAAATAAAGGAAAAAAACAAGGACATACATTGATACACAGAAAACATATAACGGTTTCTTAGACACGGTCATACACACATACAGACAGACAGACAGAAATACGTACAGTGCATCAGCACATACTGTACACACACACACACACACAACACACTGTCTTCTTACACAAACGCTACAGAAGATAGGCTACACACAGACACAATCCTATCTTAGTTATGAAAACACACATATATATAAATAGGTATATCATAAACAAACACAACCAACCCCCACATCCCCATTAAATACACATAGACACACATACATAAATCACACACATACATACAAACACCAAACCCCCACTCCTCCTCCCCCCTCCCCAACATACACAAACACACACACGTCTACTTTTTCCACTGTTGCCACTTGTTTGTGTCCACGGACCTGGAACCACATCAAGGCAGACCTGGTTTTTACTCATTCATCAAGTTTTTACGCTTGGGATTAAGATAGAATGAGGAGAACCGCCTGCCTGATAGAAGGACAATTATTCGTATGTTATTATCTTGGAGTAGTAAACCTGATAAGAAAGTATTACTATCGGTAAATCACACTAATAGGACCCACCAGTTGTGTGTGTAAAATCATATTATACAAACCCGTTAATGGGATTGTTCTGGTAAAATTAAGTGTGGGATTGAATGTAAAGAGTTCTACTGTGGGTAAATCCATGCTAATTCTACAATTCACTAATGTGGATTAATTTTTAGGGCCACACACAAGTAATATTCAGTATTATGTGTATATCAATAACCACTAATTCTTACACATTAATACAAAAATAACTAATGTGAATATGATTACAAGAATCTCTCTCTCTCTCTCTCTCTCTCTCTCTCTCTCTCTCTCTCTCTCTCTCTCTCTCTCTCTCTCACTATGGTAATCGAATCTCCTCTGAGCACCAGTTTCCCGTGGGGTGTTTTTGGTATCAGTTTCAGGTCGTGGCGGGAATGGAAGAGAAGAGAAGCCAGGACTGTACAAACTCAATTAACCGTGGCCGGATAAAAGTGGGTGAGTGGTGTGTGTGAGCCCCCGAGTGTTGGGTAAACATTGCCCTACGGTCCGTGAGGAGAGAGGGAGGAGATGAGGGTAAAGAGAGAGAGGGAGGAGAGGAGAAAAAAGTGATGATAAGGAAAAGGTTAATAAGAAAGAGAGAGGGAGAAGGAGAGAAAAGTGATGATAAGGAAAAGGTTAATAAGAGAAAGAGGGTAATGTAGAAGTTACCAGAGTTGAGAGTATGGATGTCAGTGGATAGTTAAGAGGGTTGGTTGGTTGGTTGGTTGGGTTGGTGAGTGTATGTGAAGGAAGAGGGAATGTTGTGAAAGTAGGGAAATTTCATAAAGGCAAAGTGGAATAGCGGTAATGTGAGTTTACTAGATGAAAGGGAGGCATAGGGAAGAGAGAGGGGAAAGTTAAAGAGGGGCAGGCACTCAGGGAAGGCTATGGAGGTCACGAGAGGGCAGTGATAGGGAGGAAAAAAGCAGGGGAGGTGAGTTTGAGAGGGTGGTGATAAGAGAGAGAGACTGAGATAATGCAAGGGCTGGGAATGATGAAGGATGGTCATGAAAGAGAGAATGGATTTTTTTTTTTTTTTTTTTTGCTGAGGAAATTACTACTAGCGTCGAGAGGTTGAAAACTATTATCATCATCATCAACCCATAATTAATAATCAATGTCCTGGATAGGCTTATGCTCAATAACATGCTTAGAGTAACACCAGGCGATATTATACAACAGAATAATAATCACGGCTGTCCAAGATACATACAACATACAGCCTAACTCCTCACAAATAATTGGCTGGCTACAGATTCCTCCAAACTATGCTACCAAATAGATATTCCAGAGGCATTGCTGCTGTTGCGAGGTATATTTTGGAGGACTCCGTCAGTATTCATCACATCACAAGTCCTTCTAATATATGGATGAGGACGGAAGGGGCGGGATGAACTGAAATTGTGGTGAGGGGTGGAGTAGGGCGGAGATTATACCATGTCAAAATGGGCGTTGTATGATTGGTAGTCTGAGTGAAAAGAAGGTGCAATCACTGTTTTTCTCTTCCAAGTATAAAAGAATAGATCTACACGGGATACGCCACACTTCCTCTCATATCCTTGGCGTCTATGGAGTTAAAACAAAAAATATATATAAATAAAAAAACAGGGATATGTTTCCAAACGTATAACAGTATTGCCAAGTGACCAGCAGTGTTGCCAATATTACACAATAATTCCTGAGGTTACCGTACCTGGCAACTGTGTAATAGTAGTACGCGTGGATAGTTTTCTTATGAATGAATATCTCTGATCTCGGTGGGTTAGTTTGACAGAAAGATACAGAAAGATAAGACTGGCTGACAGTATGAAAAATTATATTTATCAATAATATGAAAAGCATTATCCTACCTATATGTGTTTGCCATATGACACATCTATCAAAAATTGATTAGCAATGCTATCATAGTCATCTATACTAATATTTCAAGTACACTTACTTTACCACAAGTATAAAATTATATAAAATCCCCCTCAAAGTCACGGTACTTACTGATAACTCATTTCAAGTTCTCTTCCCACCTCCACTATAAATAAACAAAGGAGTGAAGACTAGATAAAGCATGGAGATATCATTATTACCATTTGTGACTGCACTTGAAGCTATCTTGAGACCTTTAATTAAATAACCATGGGGACTTCCCCTTTATATTATTTTTGTGAACTTTTTCATTTAACACATGTTCACATTACCGATTTATACACCTCGAATTTATTTGGACAATTAGTCTAAGGGGATTTCCTTTTATAACTTTTATAAGTAACTTGGACTAAAAAAAAACATTACGTCAACAACATAAGCTCTTGTAATAAGGTTAAATGATATAAAGATTAAAATGTGGGACACAGATGAGTTTCCCGATACAAGTAATATCGTTTAGTCACGTTAGGGTTATTTTGTACTGTTACACGGGTACAGTCACCAGCACTAATAAGTATACAGCTTTGGTTGAAACTTTGAACACACCAATTCACCAATGAAGCAATTCCAACGGGATTTTATTGTGCATTTATCTACAGTCTCTAAATATTCGAAGCACACGTGAATATTTATTAGTGCTCATGACTGTACACTCGCAATCCAAAATATGTATCCAGGCTTACCGTGCTTCGAATAGCCTGATCGAGTATTAAGTGAGCTCAAGAAAATATGAAACAGAATAAGCGTTGTAATTGGTTCACTAGTATGTCAAATGATTCGAAACTTCAGCAAGACTTGGATACAAAATATGGAGAGCGAGTGTACACCGTTTGAGCTCATTGTTAAATACTACAAGTGCGCGTGTACTTAAACAAAATCAATATATGAATACATTACAAACAATATTATTTCCAACTAAAAAATAAAAAAAAATCTCAACCCACAAAACTTCCCTCATTATCCTGTTACAATCTTACCTATAAATAAGTATGACTACCATTATTTTTTGTACCTTGCATAAGAGACAATCGCACACCTTGGTTCTATTTGTGAGTGTGAGCAACCCCCTAGCATCTGCTTTCGTTTAACTTCGCTTCTCGCCTGATTTAAAATAGCACCGGGGCGGACCAAAGTTTTACTCCCAGTTGTTTGAGGGTGGCTTCACAAGGACCACCTTTATCTCAACAACAAACTTCACCTTCTTAACACAGGTCATTCATTACCTATATATTATACGATGAGGAGGATATGCCATTGTTTGTTAGTTTGTGTGTGTGTGTGTGTTCTGTAGTGTTGTGTGTGTGTATCACAGTACAAATATATAAATACCCAACCAGGAGTCACCAAGGACGTCGTCATTACTACGCCAAGGACCCCGTAAAATCCCCGCTGCGTTAATCAAGAGAACAAAAACTACACCAGCGTCCCAGAAATTCGGAGATACGCAAGACGAGGCGCGATGCATGCAAGATTCACAAATGTTCTCACAACAACAACAACAACCCTATCACTTGTAACTAAAAAAAATAGCTTTAAGTTGTAGAGAATCGGATAAATATATATATATATATATATATATATATATATATATATATATATACTCTTTTACAATATTCCTGAATGTATACCAATTCTACCAAACACAACTGAGATCAAAACATTTATGGATTGGTAGATAAATGAGTCGTTCACTTGGATCCAATGTGAATGAAAGTTAATAAACAAAATATGACCAAATAATTATTGAGTCAATTGTAGATAATTATGAGGATGAAATATCACATACATAATAATAATAATAAAATTCCACAGCAAGCAATAAGGCACACTCCAAGGACACATTATAAAATCTCACACCAAGTAAAAAAATAAAATCTGTTAAGTTTTTGTATTTATCTGTGATCTACTGACACCTTACATAGCCAGTGGGTGACTTTAGGTGTAGGTAATCAACTATATACTGTCCTGCATTGATTAGCCTTGTTGGGCGAGGCCACGGCTCCTTCATCACAACGAGATCCATGCAAGTATTTTACCACCAGCGACTCAAGTTTTTCCTAGGCAGAGAGACAGTGTGTGTGTGTGTGTGTGTGTGTGTGTGTGTGTGTGTGTGTGTGTGTGTGTGTGTGTGTGTGAAGTACTTGTAGCGTCAAGGTTACAGTGTGTGAGTGCTCGTGTACCTTGCCAGTTCTTTAGTAGTTATTTGGCATCTACCGTATGTGTACACTACAGATATTATAAAAAAAAAAAAACTACCCCTGGGTCCCACGTGCTTGCAGAATGTAAACCCAATCCAAGAATTGTAAACTGGTGATTGCCAGAATGTTTCCTCCGTTGTGGCACACAGCATCAAAGAAAGGAGTAAGATAATTGAAGTTAATTATCGGTGTGTGTGTGTTTTTTTTTGTGTTTTTTTTAACGTGTGTCGAGGGAGTGGGTGGGGGGGGATTAGGGGTGTTGATGAGTGAGTGCGTGTTTGCACTTGAGTACATGCATGTGTCTATAGTGTATGTGTCTGGGTACGTCCTGTATCTCCGTGTGTGTGTGTGTGTGTGTGTGTGTGTGAGGCCTTTCTTGCGTGACTAGTGATGGAGGTTTGGCGTGGAGTTGCTCTACAGAACCGCTCTAGTGCATGTAGATAATAAACAGTGTTGTTGTTATGTGTGTAATTAAGAGCATCATCATCATTAGCATTCCAACATATTCCGGATCATCACTACTTATACTATTCCTTCACACAACAAGGTGATCAGTGATGAAGGTTACAGTTAAAACAAGTATATATAAGATTTGAAGTGGCTGATAATCTTTCCCAATCTCTTGAAACGCTACCAAACCAGAATGTTGATGATGCACGAAAATATAGTCGTTTTCAAACTGTTCCAAGATATATATAGGCTATATCCTACTACTCAAAATCATCATGGTCATTAATGGACATGAATGATCAATTAACCGTACAAACTTATAATGAAATAAACATACCAAACCAATGTAAAGAAACAGTGGACCGGTTATACAGTCTCACAGCACGACGAGAAGAAAAGAATAAACCAAGGTAAACACGTGGGTACAACATTAAGAAGGGGGGGAGGGGGGGTTATTCACTTTGGTTACATTGGAGTGCCTTGATTCCTCCAAAGTATGCCAGGGAATAAGACCAGATGAACACAAATAATGGTGTTGTTCTGTTGCGTGGAATAGTTTGGAGGATTCAGTTGTTCCAGATTTACCAACACTGCACTTTCCCCTTCAGTGGTGGTGGTGGTAGTAGTAGTGGTAGTGGTGGTGGTGGTAGTGGTGGTGGTAGTGGGAGCTGGTACAGTGCCACCACTACTGACTAGACTCCTCTCAGCTATATCTGTAGTTCAAGAGTGAAGTTTTGGTCTACAAAGAGTGTGTCGCAGTCGTCTAAATCCGTGTCACTTGCTACAGTTATGGTCAAAAGTGTCGATGCACCCAAGCCAGTTAAATTATCTGCATGGTACTTTGGTAACTGATGAAGCATTTCTTAACATTACTTCATTCCATTATTGGCATTTTGGTATATCAATTTAAAAAAAAAACAATAGTGCACCTAAAACATTATATTCGTTTAACTGTTATGAAAAAATAATAGCTTACTTCTGGATAACTAACAGTATTTTAAGCATAAGAAAAGTACAATGGGAGAGAAGTATATATGTGTACAAATCATATCCCTACTCACATTCCCCCCCCACTTCCACGCACCCTCTCACAGCAAACCACAGTCTCATGTCTAACACGTAAAAAAAAAAAAAAAAACACGCACACGCACACGCACACGCACACGCACACACACACACACACACCTTTCCCACCCTCATCTCCATCATCATACAACCATCCTTCTTTCTCCACCATCTTGCATACACCCCCACATGACCCCCACAGCCTGACCCCGCCACCCGCTTCAACCAACTTTCCACAACATCAACAGATTCTATGCTGCTTCTTCAACACACTCTCTGCCTCACTGCCAAACCTCAATGGCTCGTATTTTGTTGTTGGTGGTGCCGTTAAAAAAACACTCACAGGCACGCACGACCGCACACAACAAACAACATAAAGCTCAGAATGAAGTATCAATGCTCATATGTTTTCAAATGACATTGTGTGTTTTGTTCATGACAAGAATCATCACTGGAGACGAGTATATAAGTATCATCGCTTTGAGATGAGCTGAGTATAGGATAGGGTGTTCTCCCAGCTCCAGGTACAGTACTATGAAACACCAGTTTGCTTAAATGGTGTCAAAGTGTGTTAAGTGGCAGCAACCCAGTATTACGTGTCCTGGGGTTCGATTCAGGGGTAAACCTTATTCACACGGCTCTGCTC
Source organism: Petrolisthes manimaculis (assembly GCA_034508575.1). Lineage (NCBI taxonomy): Eukaryota > Metazoa > Arthropoda > Malacostraca > Decapoda > Porcellanidae > Petrolisthes > Petrolisthes manimaculis. The sequence continues at coordinate 127,719 of JAWZYT010000613.1, read as the reverse complement.
TTCAATTCGCTCGGTATCATTATATTTTACTGGTGGCTCAACAGTCGTGGTAAAAAATATCATCCACATAGGGGGTAACTCATGTAAGAATTTGACAGTTTCCCTGTCACTTACCTGATAAACTTTCCAATAAATTGGTTAAGTACCATGTTTAATTTATTACAAGCAGCTACACATTACTTAAAACAATAACATCATATGTGAACGTAAAAACATTACAGTACATTTTTTGAGATACATACCCATATGTGGATGATTATTATTAACAACAACTGTAGGCCTACTATCAAAGACAAAAGTCGTATCGTTGTCTTGTTCGATGATTTGATATAACTCGAGAAACATAATGAAAAGCCCCACCACAATAACATCCATGCCCAGTACGGTTTGCTCTTTATCATATGTTTCCACCAAACTTAGCGACACGACTTTTATCTTTGGTAGTACATCCAGTGGTTATAAGAGGATTTCCTATTTTCAAGGAACTTTTCTGAATCCTGAAGAAAACCAGGATGTTACAAAATGTAGATCTGAGCAGAGAAATTCAGGACGACCACCAAGTTTACTCTAACCTGGGCTGTCCCTCCAAATCTTAAATCAATATCAGGGTACGATCTGAGGAACATTGGATAATCCTATTGTTGGTCTGAACCCACATAGCCTAGTCAACAATGAGATGTCCCCCCCCCCTCCCACACACACACACACCATGACCCAAATATTTAATCGGATTTTACAGTTGTCCCTTACTTTGTAGCTACCTGCTTTGACCTAATATACTTATGAACACAAAATGTTTTATTGTATAACCGATTGGCGCAGCATACAAATTCATTTTCTAGTAATTAATCTGGAGACTGGACAACAGGTGAAATGATAAAGAGAGGTTTATTTTCGTTGGTGTGTGAAATGATAAGAGTGAAGTGTAGTGTCGTTGGTGTGTGTAATGATGAGAGAGAGGTGTAGTGTCGTTGGTGTGTGAAATGATGAGAGAGAGGTGTAGTGTCGTTGGTGTGTGTAATGATAAGAGAGAGGTGTAGTGTCGTTGGTGTGAGAAATGATGAGAGAGAGGTGTAGTGTCGTTGGTGTGTGTAATGATGAGAGAGAGGTGTAGTGTCGTTGGTGTGTGTAATAATAAGAGAGAGGTGTAGTGTCGTTGGTGTGTGTAATGATGAGAGAGGTGTAGTGTCGTTGGTGTGTGTAATAATAAGAGAGAGGTGTAGTGTCGTTGGTGTGTGTAATAATAAGAGAGAGGTGTAGTGTCGTTGGTGTGTGTAATAATAAGAGAGAGGTGTAGTGTCGTTGGTGTGTGTAATAATAAGAGAGAGGTGTAGTGTCGTTGGTGTGTGTAATAATAAGAGAGAGGTGTAGTGTCGTTGGTGTGTGTAATAATAAGAGAGAGGTGTAGTGTCGTTGGTGTGTGTAATGATGAGAGAGGTGTAGTGTCGTTGGTGTGTGTAATAATAAGAGAGAGGTGTAGTGTCGTTGGTGTGTGTAATAATAAGAGAGAGGTGTAGTGTCGTTGGTGTGTGTAATAATAAGAGAGAGGTGTAGTGTCGTTGGTGTGTGTAATAATAAGAGAGAGGTGTAGTGTCGTTGGTGTGTGTAATGATGAGAGAGGTGTAGTGTCGTTGGTGTGTGTAATAATAAGAGAGAGGTGTAGTGTCGTTGGTGTGTGTAATAATAAGAGAGAGGTGTAGTGTCGTTGGTGTGTGTAATAATAAGAGAGAGGTGTAGTGTCGTTGGTGTGTGTAATAATAAGAGAGAGGTGTAGTGTCGTTGGTGTGTGTAATGATGAGAGAGAGGTGTAGTGTCGTTGGTGTGTGTAATAATAAGAGAGAGGTGTAGTGTCGTTGGTGTGTGTAATGATGAGAGAGGTGTAGTGTCGTTGGTGTGTGTAATAATAAGAGAGAGGTGTAGTGTCGTTGGTGTGTGTAATAATAAGAGAGAGGTGTAGTGTCGTTGGTGTGTGTAATAATAAGAGAGAGGTGTAGTGTCGTTGGTGTGTGTAATAATAAGAGAGAGGTGTAGTGTCGTTGGTGTGTGTAATGATGAGAGAGGTGTAGTGTCGTTGGTGTGTGTAATAATAAGAGAGAGGTGTAGTGTCGTTGGTGTGTGTAATAATAAGAGAGAGGTGTAGTGTCGTTGGTGTGTGTAATGATGAGAGAGGTGTAGTGTCGTTGGTGTGTGTAATAATAAGAGAGGTGTAGTGTCGTTGGTGTGTGTAATAATAAGAGAGAGGTGTAGTGTCGTTGGTGTGTGTAATAATAAGAGAGAGGTGTAGTGTCGTTGGTGTGTGTAATGATGAGAGAGAGGTGTAGTGTCGTTGGTGTGTGTAATGATGAGAGAGGTGTAGTGTCGTTGGTGTGTGTAATAATAAGAGAGAGGTGTAGTGTCGTTGGTGTGTGTAATAATAAGAGAGAGGTGTAGTGTCGTTGGTGTGTGTAATAATAAGAGAGAGGTGTAGTGTCGTTGGTGTGTGTAATGATGAGAGAGGTGTAGTGTCGTTGGTGTGTGTAATAATAAGAGAGAGGTGTAGTGTCGTTGGTGTGTGTAATAATAAGAGAGAGGTGTAGTGTCGTTGGTGTGTGTAATAATAAGAGAGAGGTGTAGTGTCGTTGGTGTGTGTAATGATGAGAGAGAGGTGTAGTGTCGTTGGTGTGTGTAATGATGAGAGAGGTGTAGTGTCGTTGGTGTGTGTAATAATAAGAGAGAGGTGTAGTGTCGTTGGTGTGTGTAATAATAAGAGAGAGGTGTAGTGTCGTTGGTGTGTGTAATAATAAGAGAGAGGTGTAGTGTCGTTGGTGTGTGTAATAATGAGAGAGGTGTAGTGTCGTTGGTGTGTGTAATAATAAGAGAGAGGTGTAGTGTCGTTGGTGTGTGTAATAATAAGAGAGAGGTGTAGTGTCGTTGGTGTGTGTAATGATGAGAGAGGTGTAGTGTCGTTGGTGTGTGTAATAATAAGAGAGAGGTGTAGTGTCGTTGGTGTGTGTAATGATGAGAGAGGTGTAGTGTCGTTGGTGTGTGTAATAATAAGAGAGAGGTGTAGTGTCGTTGGTGTGTGTAATAATAAGAGAGAGGTGTAGTGTCGTTGGTGTGTGTAATGATGAGAGAGGTGTAGTGTCGTTGGTGTGTGTAATAATAAGAGAGAGGTGTAGTGTCGTTGGTGTGTGTAATAATAAGAGAGAGGTGTAGTGTCGTTGGTGTGTGTAATAATAAGAGAGAGGTGTAGTGTCGTTGGTGTGTGTAATAATAAGAGAGAGGTGTAGTGTCGTTGGTGTGTGTAATGATGAGAGAGGTGTAGTGTCGTTGGTGTGTGTAATAATAAGAGAGAGGTGTAGTGTCGTTGGTGTGTGTAATAATAAGAGAGAGGTGTAGTGTCGTTGGTGTGTGTAATAATAAGAGAGAGGTGTAGTGTCGTTGGTGTGTGTAATAATAAGAGAGAGGTGTAGTGTCGTTGGTGTGTGTAATAATAAGAGAGAGGTGTAGTGTCGTTGGTGTGTGTAATAATAAGAGAGAGGTGTAGTGTCGTTGGTGTGTGTAATAATAAGAGAGAGGTGTAGTGTCGTTGGTGTGTGTAATGATGAGAGAGAGGTGTAGTGTCGTTGGTGTGTGTAATGATGAGAGAGAGGTGTAGTGTCGTTGGTGTGTGTAATAATAAGAGAGAGGTGTAGTGTCGTTGGTGTGTGTAATAATAAGAGAGAGGTGTAGTGTCGTTGGTGTGTGTAATAATAAGAGAGAGGTGTAGTGTCGTTGGTGTGTGTAATGATGAGAGAGGTGTAGTGTCGTTGGTGTGTGTAATAATAAGAGAGAGGTGTAGTGTCGTTGGTGTGTGTAATGATAAGAGTGAGGTGTAGTGTCGTTGGTGTGTGTAATAATAAGAGAGAGGTGTAGTGTCGTTGGTGTGTGTAATAATAAGAGAGAGGTGTAGTGTCGTTGGTGTGTGTAATAATAAGAGAGAGGTGTAGTGTCGTTGGTGTGTGTAATAATAAGAGAGAGGTGTAGTGTCGTTGGTGTGTGTAATGATAAGAGTGAGGTGTAGTGTCGTTGGTGTGTGTAATAATAAGAGAGAGGTGTAGTGTCGTTGGTGTGTGTAATAATAAGAGAGAGGTGTAGTGTCGTTGGTGTGTGTAATGATAAGAGAGGTGTAGTGTCGTTGGTGTGTGTAATAATAAGAGAGAGGTGTAGTGTCGTTGGTGTGTGTAATAATAAGAGAGAGGTGTAGTGTCGTTGGTGTGTGTAATGATGAGAGAGGTGTAGTGTCGTTGGTGTGTGTAATAATAAGAGAGAGGTGTAGTGTCGTTGGTGTGTGTAATGATAAGAGTGAGGTGTAGTGTCGTTGGTGTGTGTAATAATAAGAGAGAGGTGTAGTGTCGTTGGTGTGTGTAATAATAAGAGAGAGGTGTAGTGTCGTTGGTGTGTGTAATGATAAGAGTGAGGTGTAGTGTCGTTGGTGTGTGTTGTTACCTGAGGAGGAGGTGGTGGTGGTGGTGGTATTCTGAGCAGTCCCACCTCACCCACCGTTACTATGACGACCTATTCTAAGAAAGGCCCCGATGGTAAACAGGCAAGATGAATTATGGCTTCGCTGATTACCTCATCTGTGTGTGTCGGTGTGTTTGTCACTCCATCTGTCTGAGTCTGCGCGCACACACATATTCTCTCTCTCTCTCTCTCTCTCTCTCTCTCTCTCTCTCTCTCTCTCTCTCTCTCCACCGCCATATTTGCCCGGTGTGGAAGGTATTTATTGGTTCCATATTAGCCGAAAACATCCATAACTCTCCAAACAGCGACTGAGGGGAGGCTTGAGGCGAGCGGTGTGGATATGGTCGTAACCCAGACACTTGTTATGGTGGTGACGGTCAGCAGACAACCACACACACACACCCTCCCATTCCCTCCCTCCCCATCTCGCTTTCACTCTTCCTTCCGCCCCTATCTCCACGCTATACGACTTTGTTTATATCCCTATCTACCCTCTCCTTCTCCTATTTTCTTTCGTCTTTGGCTTCAATTCGCTTCTTTACGTCCACCCCCCTCGCCATCCGTCTCTCTCAGTACTACAGTGGCCGAGATGAAGGGAGAGTGAACAAGGACAGATGAAAGAGAGATGGAATACGAATGCGGATGGGTACGTATTAGTGGCAAGTGAGGAAGCTGAGGGAGAGAAAGGGTGACATTGAAGCGTGATGGGGACAGGTGAAGGAAAGATTGAGGACGGATGAAGATGGATAAGGAAAAAGTGACGTGTGAGAGATGGAAGTTTCGATAGGCGAGGGACAGATGCAGTAACGGTGACAGTGAGCATCATGTAAATAAATGTAGGCGAGTAAGGGGAAGACTGACAGGAGTTGAAGGGTGTGGTAGGTGAGGGATACATTGAGTGAGGGTGAGTGAGGGAGGGATGGAAGTACTAGTGGTCAGTAAGTAATAAGTGAAGAGAAGACCCCAGGCGTCCACCTCCCCCTCCCTGTTGAATGGAACATGACTAGCTAATACCATATACGGTCCACTCCTTCTCTCCCCTCCCCCCCAAACACCACCTTCTCTCCTTTTATTCCTTACTTCCCTCCACCTTCACCCCCTCCCTGTCTGACTTTCTCCATTCCTGCTTCATTTCTTCCTAGTCATCTCCCTGCCTCACTTTCTGCCTTTGTTGCGTTATTTCTAACTACCTCCCTGTCTGCCTTTGTGTTTTTACTTGTTCCCTCTTTTCTCGCTAGACACCGTACCTTCTCAGACCTATTTGTACTATATTCCTACTCCAACCTGTCCTGTCTCGTCCTACTTTTTCCTACTATGGGATGTCCCTGACACCGGCCACATGAACTGGGAAACTGTACAGTCACCTGACCTTCCATCTCTCCTAACCTGTACCTCCATCACCTGTACTGCTTCACCTTCCTACCATGTTCCCTGGCTCTGAGCTACACCGTCACCTGTCCCATCTTGCCCTGCATCACCCTGCTCAAGTGTCCCCCAACCCCTCACCCTAGGATGCCCCGTCACCTTCCCCTTTCACCTGTCCTCCCATGCAGTCCCATCCTGTCATGCCCCCTGACAACTGCCCTATACCCACTCCACACCAACATACCCTCGTCGACATGGCCGCCACGCTTTGTTGCTCCAGGAGGCGCTACGCTACATGAATATAACAATCGGAATGGAGGCGGGAGGGACGAGTACTGTATATGTTGGTGGGGGTGTTAATTGTTGTTGTTGTTGTGGTGGTAATGATTATATTAACTTTGTTATTTTTGTTGTTATTGTTTATACTGATAGTAACCCCCCCCCCCATCCCAATAGTTAAGATATTACTGAGAGATGGGTGTTACGACATAACCAGCCCACCTTGAGAGTTGGTGTAGGACGACAGGGAGGTTACAAGCTCACCCTGATATTTGTGTAATATTATCCTAAATGAACCTCCTTCACCTCCAGCCACAAAGGTCACTTGTAGCTACAAACAAAGACTAACTACACATTTCCGTACCAGTGTAAACCTCGACAAACGGCCCCACCAAAGTCATGAGGTGTCGTAGTCTTGTAGTCTCGGCTGCAGGGGATTACCGCTCTCAAGAGTAATTGTAATAGGTTATGTCAGGTTAGGATTAGTAAATTAAAGGTAAGTTAAAGCTAAGTTTGGTAACGTAAAGTTGATACACTAATAAAGGAACCTATGATGTTTCTCATCATATGCCAAATGACAATGCAAGTTGCCCAAGTGGCTTAGAGTTTTAGAAACTATAACCCCCTCTAATCTGAATTATAATTATTATCAGTATGACGAGATGCATAAATATTTACTTCAGGTTACTGCTTCCTGCAAACGGTGCCAAGGAATACACACACAGCCTTAGTTTAGCTTAAGTCGTTTTATGGGACAATTTGGAGGCTGAATTAAGGAATGTCAACTAACCAACAGCTTCATAGATCCACAACCACCATACGATTAGAACAAACAAAACAAATATATACATAACGTATATACAATACAGTAATTATAAAGCACCGGACATGAACTGTGACGAAAGTACAGGAGACGGGTCATACAAATTAACCTTTCTCTTCACAAACCTATCCTCCACATCCTGGGAACTCTCATCCGTCCTATTCTTTGTTTACTCAAGGGGTTAATCACTGTGCCAACACAACTTTAGGAAGAAAAAGTCAAGGCGTTACTAAAACTTCTTTTAAATTATAGGAAAGCTCAATGAAGTTTCCATACCAAAGCCTTGGTAACGTATTGAAGAACAGGACAATTTTGGAGTGGTACTCACAAAAACCTCTGTAAAGTACGGGAAGAGGCCTGCACTGCTACACGACCATCAAACCACGGTCCATATAGTACTATTATGGACCGTGCATCAAACAAGCCTTTGTTAAGCTGAGCACGAGTCACGCCTAGATGTTTGGGTTCAATGAATTATGGTGTTGAAACTAAAAATACTGGGACTGACTGGTTGGAATTCCAAGGTATGACTACAAGATGCGCTTTACGTCACTCAGAGTTTTAACAATAAAAATATGACAAAAATGTAACGTTACATATATTAATGCATATGAAACCTTAATACCTTCCATGTGTACAAGACAGTAAGGGAGGAAGCCGAGCAGGGAGGAAAGCTACTGATGTTACTATGGAAACCAAACACTGCACTATTTAATACACTTATGTTCATTTTATGTTCGTTCGTTCGTCCGTCTGTATGTGTGTACGCGAATGTGCTGTCTTCCTCAACTATCTGTTTGTCTGTCTCTACTAGTTTGTCCGTCTGTTTGTTTTAAGCCTGTCTGCCTGTCAATGTGTTTGTTTAAGCCTGTCTGCCTGTCCGTCCGTCTGTCTACCAATGTGTTTGTTTAAGCCTGTCTGCCTGTCTGTCTACCAATGTGTTTGCCCCAACCTCCATCCACCCACACGCTAGTAAAACTGACAAGTGAATGTTTCCAGGAGGCAGGGGACTGGCCGGGGAGGAACTCACATGTCACGCCTTCCACCATACTATTTCACCCGAGAGAGAGAGAGAAAAACAACTGAAAGCAACACAACCCCAACATAACAACAGAATACAACCCGACATAAAAGAAAACAATCCAGAGACATTAATATAAAAATGAGGTAAAAAATAACAAACGTTGATAATTTAACTTCTGAAAATGTTCAAGTTATATATATACCCTGAGTTACACTTCAACAAGGAATAAGTTTCATTTACATTTACTTACATTGTACCGGTACCCATAATTTAGGAAGATTTACTGATATTGCTAGTTCTTCTATAAAACTATCTGAGAAACCTCTGCCCGGGCCACCATTACTTCGATGTTCATGGTATAGCCCAATGTCACTTATAAAGAATGTCAGTCCACTTTGAACTATAGGCTATACTAAGTGACACTGGTATAGCCTATAACTCAAAGTAAGGCAACGTATTGTAAACTTACTTTAAGTTTACTATCTTATCATGTTATCAGATACCATCGTTGGCCCACTAAGTTTGTAAACGAGGCAAGCAACACATAAGAAAATTCCCACGGGTTGTTGCCTTATGTATCAGTCATGTAAACATTACTGATTGTGTATAAAATTGGAGACTTCTGATTCCTCCTGACCATGCCACGAAACGAGCTCCTTCCCTATAGGTGGGGTTTCGTGGTAATATTTGGAGGACTAATTGTTCTCCAACTTCCAGACTACATCACAGGGTCCTTAAAGCAATGTAGCACAAGGGGAAAAACACACGAGATTTTACCCAACATAATTCTAACAAGCAAATAACTACTAAAGATTCTCTTATAGGTTAAAGCTGGTAAAACTGTCGTGATTAGAGTCAAGCATGGTACTGTCAAGAGATATAATTTCTACTTTGTACAATGGTTTACTGTTATGTTTATATGATGACAAACATATCGGAGAACTCAGTTTTCTCAAGAGTACGGTACCATTTAATGTGGACAAACTGGAGGTCTAGTCCACAAACTATTCCATAAAAAACACTAGTAACTGAGTATTGGATATATTTTGTTGTATAATTTGGAGGAAACAGTTGAACTACAACCAATACACCCACAACAGTTAATTCCCTGAAGTAACTATGTAAACAACACATCGCACAAACAGAACACCTTGCCTAAACTCTCTCTACCCGCCTATATACCATGGGCAGAAATTATGGTTTATGACCAGACATAATAACTGGGTTGTGGTGTAGTGGCTAACGGCTCGCAATCCTACTATTAGGTATGTACTAGGTTCGAGTTTTGGCGAATGTAAATATTAGACATTATGAGGCGCAATACAGCATAAACGTTCAAACAGTACACCCTATTATTTTGATCACGGTACAAGGGGGATTATAATATATACTGTACGAGCAGGAAAGATATGTGTATAAAGTTAGATGTTATTTATATTACTAAAATAGCAACTGCCATCGATATACAATGACGGAAGAGTTCATTTAAATTTTAATGGGTGAGGTGAAGCGAGGCGCCCCGTTATTACTTTAACACCTCACTAACTGCAACTCCAACATTTCCTAGACATTTGCTGCTACAATACGTCAACAAAACATCCCCCGATGGGTTTTTTTTCGAGGTACCCTGCATGAAGCATAAAGTGGTGTAGACGTCAGATGCGCGTCAACCAAGCCTGACAGTGCTAATAACCAGGAGGGTCTGTTTCCCGTTCTGGCCACAAACTGGTCGTGGGTGACTGAAAATTGTCTGTCCCTACATCGTGGCTGACTGAAAACTGTCTGTCCATCCATCCATCCATCCATCGTGGGTGACTGAAAACTGTCTGTCTGTCCATCCATCCCTCCATCTGGTGTCTGTTGCCATCACGGTTCCCAGGACAAGTCGGTGTTCTGGTCTGACCCCAACTCGATGCATTTATGTATGAAAGTTGGGGAGAGATCCATCAGATGCGGTCAATGGCTGGATGGATAGATGGATTTCCTTTCCTATTCCCCTTCCAACAAACAGTATTATCGGTATATTTGTAACATATAAATATTTTTGCATTCAATTCCTCGGTATCTAACGTAATGGTAAGTTTTTTTTTACTTGTAATCCTGTCTAATCATTCACACCAATTAAAGGTCCAGACATAAGTATTTACGAACACACCAACAATACTTAAAATAATTGTAACAAGATATACATTCCTCCTAAATCTCCCAGTTTTACAACAATATAACATAGCTACTACTGCCAGTTACACAACCCCAACTTGCCTTTCCTACCTCTGTGTCTGTCTGTCTGTCTGTCTCACTCAAATACCAACAAGAACAAGATGAACAACCTTCTAAATAATTATACACAGATTCATTATTATAACAAGTGAGCCGTGTGTAGGGTGATGATAATTATGTAAGTAAGCCTTACGTGTCCGAGTGAGGTTGTAGCGTGCCAACAAGCTCTTACGTCTGACACTTCTCGCATTTCTCTCCCTGAGCACTCCATCTTCTCCCACGACAACGACAACGACAACCCTGCTTGGCCTGCATGGTGGCAATGTACATAAATTATGGCTTATTGACTTATAGGAACCAACACCAATAAGTAAACAACAATGCACGACGTTGACAATAGTACGTAAATAGTGCACGACGTTGACACCAGTACGTAAACAAGTGCACGACGTTAATAACAATAGCTAAACAACAGTGCACGACGTTGACAATAGTACGTAAACAAGTGCACGACGTTGACACCAGTACGTAAACAAGTGCACGACGTTGACACCAGTACGTAAACAAGTGCACGACGTTAATAACAATAGCTAAACAACAGTGCACGACGTTAATAACAATAGCTAAACAACAGTGCACGACGTTGACAACAATAGCTGAACAACAGTGCACACCGTCGACACCTGACAAACTCATGTGGAACGATAGACACTTTCACGCATAAAGTAATATATAATGCGGCACATACACACACACAAACATGTATAGTAAATGACGATGCACATGGATTCATAAACGACTCTCTCTCGTAAGTATGATAATGTACCTACAATCACATATACATAGACATGAACGCATGCAATGTACAGTGCAAAGAATCACGCTCTCATATAAATACGCAAGCAGGCAACCCACACACTGGAGCACATGCAGGCAGACGTCGGCGCGCGCACGAGCCCGTCACGCGTGATGTGTCTCAATGACCTACATGCAACTGCACTGTTTTAGCACCGACACTGTGACCTCCAAACGCTAAATACCACTGTGAAGCTGAAGCGTGTGCATACACACACACACACACACAACCCGTACTACAACCATACATAACCACACACTATCATTCAGATTAAAGTTATATAACTTAACAGAATGAGTAAACAAATTCCATTTGAGTTTCCCCTCCTGCCTTGAAGGATAGTGTGAACCATGCATGCAGTCCCAAATCGTCTCTAATAAATATTGGCCGTGTTCCAATATGGCTGGCTTTCTTATGACATATGAATGTGCAGAGGATGAGAGACTCCGCTAAGTAATGCAGGCTGGGAATAAAAGTAAAAAAAAAAAAAAAAACATGGTTATTATGGAGCACCAGATTACTCCAAACCATTCCAAGTTTTGTTACAGTAGTCATGTTTCCTGTTATACTTTAGAGGAATCAAGGCACTTTAATGTAGCAAAAGTGTATTTTTAAGTGTAGTAATTAAAACTGCGAGGATGGTGGATGGGTGAATGGTGGGGTGACTGACTGGTGCAGGAAGGAGGGGGAGAGGGAGGGGGAGAGGGAGGGAGGGGGAGAGGGAGAGGGAGGGAGGGGGAGAGGGAGGGAGGGGGAGAAGGGGAGGGGGAGGGGAGGGGGAGCGAGGGGGAGAGGGAGGGGGAGAGGGAGCCAAGGCAAGCCACCACCACCTTCGTCTGTCACTCCCAGCCGGAATGACAACTATATTTAGTGGAGACCTCGTGGCAACTTTCCTGTCCACAGTACACTCACCTAAAATAGAACCTTTGCTACCGTGAACCTGCTACCAATATGAAACACACGTAGGGAGAGTATTCATATTGACGACTCAACTGTGACGTGTTGGGTACATTATTAAGGGAGAAGTTTTGTGTTGGTAAATCTGGAGTAACCGAAACCTCCAAACTATTCCAAGCAACAGAAGACTATTATTTTTGCTCTTCTGGTCCTGTTTCCTAGCATACTTTGGAGGATTCATGGCACTCCAATATACCAAAAAAGAACTACCACCTTAAGTAAAGCCTATATACACTAGTGAATGATCAGTTCCTATTTATACACATTTACGGAATTAACGCTTTTATCATTACATTAGTAGCCCAAATTAAAGATAAGATTACAATAAATGATGTTATATCTTCACCTACTTATTGAATCAGCTAAAGATTTTACAAGAACATTTGATATATAGATTCTATCAGAGTAAAGGGTAACTATATTTCTGGAGCTCTACCACAGAAACACAGTATAATGAGTACCGGTATACCAAAGTGTATTTTCATAATTTCGCTTTTAATAATTATCTCATACTGACGGACGGTGAAAAAATATCTCCCTCTTCTTCCTTCACTTTCAATCAATCAAGTCAAGGCCTGATGAGTGAGGGCGGGCCGGAAGTAACTGCTACGGTGCGTACAGTCGGCGGCAGAAGTCGTGTCGCCTCACCTGCTTCACCGAGACGAGCAGTGTTCATGGACTCGAGAAATTAGCACGTTTTCTACACCTAATAATCTCGAGTCTATGAACCTCGCGTGCCTCGGGGAAGCAAGTGAGGCGACAGGACTTTTGCCGCCGACTGTACATATCCAAGAGTGATGATGTGCTTATAGGTAAACCGTGATGTTGTCGTTGAATTGTAGGCTCTTCATTCACCCACGCTATGCCACGAAACAAACGTGTGTGTGTGTGTGTGTGTGTGTGTGGGTGTGTGTGTGTGTGTGTGTCCTCCCCCTTTACTAGTGACGAGTTTTATTTTTTTTTTAGGATTATGATCGCGTCTAAAAGTGAACGCCTGGGCCACTTCGTTGGACGACCATGAATTGAGTAACCCCAAACTCCAGACGAGTGAATGTTTCCCTCAAACATCATAATAATTATAAAAGTTGACGTGTTATTAGATCATTTAGCCAGTCCGTGACCCAATAGTTGCATGGCAGATTCTACCCGTTTTCGTGGCGATATTTGGGACGCGAGCAGCTATTCAGGTGGTAATTCATTTTGGTTACATTGATCCCTCCAGAGTATGCTATGAAACAGGACCAGAAGAGCAAAAATAATGGTGTTCTGTTGCTTGGAATAGTGTGGAGGATTCGGTTGCTCCAGATTTACCAACACAAAATTTCCCCCTTAAACTTGGCATGGGACCTTGAGTGGAAAAAAGTTTAATATATTTACATATTTATGAGAGACGGAAGCAGTAGAAGCTGAGGGTATGGAGGGAAGATGAAAAGAGGTACAAAGACTATATAGTGAAAAAGAGGTGGAGGGATTGAGGAAAGATGTGGGAAAGAGAGAGGTGGAGGTATGGAGGGAAGATGAAAAGAGGTACAAAGACTAGTGATAAAGAGGTGGAGGAATAGAGGGAAGATGTGGGAAAGATAAAGGTGGGTGGGGTAGCGAGAAAGAGAGTGAGGGAGAACTTCCATTTTATTCATGTAAACTCTAGGATTATTACTATTGCCTCTTCTTGACGCACAAAGGTTAATTTGCTTTAATACATCATGAATTATACGATTTGGATATTTCTGAACACGAGATTTTGTACGATCACCAGAGATAACCCAGAAATATCAGCATAAACCGTAAAAAAAAAAAACAGAATTCCAAATCTCGGGATCAAAATATCCAAATCGTATAAGTCATGATGTATGACTGTTTTATATCTAATGTGTAACTGGTACTCTATTCACACATACGACACATAGCCAAAAATAATAATCATAAGAACTATCAGTCTACAACCTTATCAATCTTTTCAAACAACGCCAGTAAACAGACCGCTGTCAGTAGGGTTATATTATATTTTGGCCGAGTTTGGACCAATCATTAACCTACAATTTGGCGACAATATCAAATCCCCTTCAACACTCAAATTCCATCTATCACCAAATGAATCGCAGCTGACCTCATCGTCCCATTTATTGATAAGCTGAGGGTGTCAATTTTTATCTCCTTTATCAGCGAGGCTTCACACTCAGATAAGTATATATGCTACAGTCTTGGACAACAAACTAGAGCCTCCCTTCGTCCTTTCTAAAACCTATTAACTTGTAGATCCAAGTACATACAATTGTGGAATAATTGGTACAAACAACTATCTATGCTTCTTAATGGATTACTTACTACAAATATTTTATCCATGTAAACAGTGTTGGCCTATAAAACTCCAAAAGTGCATGAGAGGACCAAACTTATAACCTAGACTGTATATTACTGTGTATGTGTGTGTGTGTGTGTATGTGTGTGTGTGTGTGTGTGGGCGTTGCTGTGGTTTGGGTGGCAGTGGGTTGTAGCCAACATTAACACTAGGGTTACACTTGATACGGTTCAAATCTTATCCATCGCATGGTAACAAGAAGTAAAGATACCTGTACTAAATTACGTGACGGGGTTATAAGCTACCTTTGCCAAGAAAAATCCATGTTATGATGTGATGATATTAAAACCTCTCACAGACGACTTCCACGAAATATATTAAATACCAAAAACGTGTCTTACAAAATATAAAAATTAAGTCGTCAGCCGCCTCCGAGCTTAACAAATCTTTAAACTTGAAGGGATGTATACCCGTTTTCATATCACTCTTATCACGGTGTGAAATTCCGTCCAGTACAATAAAGCTTCAATCATTTAGGTCACTAGGTCGTTATTTCTAGTCGAATATCCAAGTTTGTATACATCTTAAACGAAAACATGGCATTGGGTGTAATCATATTAGTGTTATCTGTGGTCAATTACTGTGTTTACTGTGTTTACCAATGGCATTTTATATTTACAACCTTGAGTAATTCTTGAAGGTATAACTAAAATGTTACCTCCAATATAGAAAGTACATCTGGTTAAAATCAAGTACCAGCCTTTGTGTCTATATAACTGACATTTGTTTAAATGCAGAAACAGATACCATAAATTATATCCTAATAAACATACTCAAAAATAAAAACTAGGTCAGAAAAGAAGAGGATGGCGTGTAGCCTTATCAAAAGATAGTACCGTAGCATCCTGTGAAACCAATAGTGGGAAAAGTTAATGTGAACCTACAAGTCCTTGAATCTCCATCTGGTTGTATAGTAAGATAATGAGACCATTTAAGATCAGTTCTCACTTTATTATTATAAATTCAAAAGTATATCAACTACACATTCATACTATATAACCAGAGAAAATATCTACATTTTTATCACATGCATGGGTAATTTAGGGAAGAGTATTACTTTCACCTCTGCATGTACAGCCCCAGGAATATATAATCATAACCTCAGTGTGCCACCGGCTACCACAGAGTTGCAAGTCAACACATCTAATACCAATGACAACAACACAATGTATGTACGTCCCACATCCCACCAGTTTCGTCAAGATACTATGAGGTCTACTGGGGGTTTATTTTTTCAGGATAATGTAACACTCGAAACCTTCCACTTCTACTTTGCCTGCTGTAAGACTTGAGAAGCGAAGACGGGAGTGGGGCTCCGACAAGGACTAGGTTATACGGCTGGAGATTGGAACATAGAATTTCCATAAACCAATGAAACCAAAGCAGGCGGCCATGGCAGGCGGAACAGAAGGCTGTTACGTACCAAGGAAACAGGTGGGGAAGGAAGACAAAGACTGAAGCAAGGACGGGGTTATATATAAATCACAGTACGGGAGACAAGGAACATAGACGGGCCAAAGTATAAAAATGACAGAAAGCAGGACAAAATAAAGTATAAATTAGAATAGCAAGGACGGGATAAAGTATACATGACAGTAACAAGGATAAAATAAAGTATCAGTGACAGGAGCAGGGATGAGGGTCAAGTATGTATGACAGGAACAAACACACGTGCAGGACAAGATAGGTGACAAGGACAAATACATGAGCAGAGGCAGGGGCAGGGACCGGTGACAAGTAATACAGTAGCCTAAAGTAAGGAGGACAGGTTTGGCTGGTCAAGGGCAAGGATAGCGCACGGACCGGGATCGATGGAGGGACATAAAGCAACAGACGTATACCAAGTGATGGGTGGGTGGGTGGGTGGGTGTAATGGGAGAGGGGGAGGAAGGGACAGCATGGTATTGGGGTGACGGGACACTGAGATAGGGAGGGGCCAACCAGGGGACAGGAGGATGAGACATATTAAAGCACTGAAACAAGAACACAGACCAGACCACGGGACACTAGAGACGAGGCTGGAGGAAGGGACGGAGGTATATACTATGTAGGGCCCGGGATAGGATGGAGGTGGGAACATGGGACAACCATAAACCCTGACAGTTAAATGTTGGAAAAATATACAAAAACGAGTTAAACAAGAACACGATAAAAACTAACAAAAGTAGAGACAAAAACAGACAGACAGGGACAGCAACACAAACAAGAAGCAAGCAGGCGTATTGTCGGTGGAAGGAGAACAAGTGGGTGGGTGGGTGGGTGGGTGGATGGGCGGGTAGCCAAGAAAGCAAGTTGGGGCCGCCCGTCTAGACCCCATGACCAATAGCCCTAACCCCGTTGACGACTAGAGTTAAACCCACCAACGTCCCTCTCCTCCACCTCCACCACCACCACCACCACCACCACAACCCTCACACACATACACAACACCTACCCACGTACCTCGTCTCACATACTTCCTTATCCAATCTTCCTTTTAGTTCTCACAAATACATCCTTGACCATGTACGACATATATCTTATATCTATAAGTAATAACAAATAAACCAACTCTAACACATGCCTTACTTCTATCTTTATCAGTCATCACCGACCGACCTTAATCATAAATAAACTTTCACTAACTTTTACACGGCCTACCGCGACCTTGAATATTATATAAAACATCACAAATACTTAAGTAACTTGCCACGACAAAACCATCCACAACCTTGGACTATTTCCCTCCTCAATATAAAACGACCACCTACCTACTTACCTGTCCACCAAAGCCTTATCATTCATCACAAACGTCCTCTTCACTAAGGACCACACGACCTCCTACTACCAACACCATCATATTTCATCATATATATACTCTCGCGTACACAGCTACCGGACTTTACACTCCAGCTCTGTTACCACGACTTGTCTTTCAGTCACCACAAATTATCCCGTCCCCTCACTACACTTCACTCGTCATCACTCAACGTGTCAAGTTAACAACCGCCATCATCAGTTATCAATCACTCACTTCTTACCATCGAAATTTGATACTTTTATTGTCGTCACTCTTTACTCACGTCTTCACTTGCCCTGCTCTAAACACAGAATCACCAACTTACTAACCTCTAAAATTTACTTTCCATCCGCACCTCACTCAAACGGAACACAAGTTTTCTTCATCCTCATTATAAAAAATCATCTTCCATTGTCAGTTTATCATAAATCAATTTTTCCACCGAATTCAATTGTTTTCTTACATTTATATGAATGTGAACTGTATAACTAGTAAATGTAACACACTTCAATCCCCCCATTCTTCTACAAATAGAACAATCCCTTCTCAACCAAAAACCATTTATATCTTCATCTCCACCAGACACTGTGCTTCTACTGCTCTCTCCAACTCCTTATAACCAACAATGTCAATCTTACAACCCACAAGATGACATTACATCACGCCACTCTCCCCTCACCCCAAACTTGACTCAAACAACATGGCAACAAACTGGACATTGTTATCGCTTGTCTTGCTATTTACATTGTACACGCCTCCCCACCTCCACCACCACTAGCTACTTGACACGTGTCTGTCTCTACCACCATGCACCACTTCGTACCTCCACCATTACAAGTTATATATTCTAGTCTCTCCTTCCAACACGACAATACACACTATCACTATTATCATTATACCACTCCATCACCACTGCCAATTTCACTCCCCCGCCTACACCACCTCTTATTATTCTATCTCTGCAACCACTTATGCAAAAAAAACTACCCCCACCACAATTACCACTTTCACCCCCCAAAACACTACTGTTTCTGAGCCACTATTTCAAACTCAACTTAAACTATCACCCCAACTATCTTCAAAACACGCCAATATTAAAAAGATTACCCCTTAAAATTTCTCACAATAGATTATAAGCAACAAAACTGAATGCCTTTCTTGGGGTTGGTTTATTAATATTCAGGACAAGTTCCACCAGGGCAGTCTAGGATATGCTGCACAAAGAGGTGATTCATATATCTTAGGAGCTGCCATGATACTACAATGTTTCCTTTGTTCGTGAAAATGGCAAAAACTAGTCAATAAAAAAGCTTAATATAACAATCAGCACACTAAATATCCTTCTACTTTTTGTTTATACCTCCACCTCGGGACTGTATAGGTTGATCCTGGGTTGTCAGTAGCCCGTGACTCTTGCGAGGCCACGAAATTATTGTGTGTCGCACCAGATGAGACAGTGGAGCTTCGTGGTGATGTTGGTACCGTAGCTTATCTTCTGTCCCACTAGATGACCACACCTTATTTATACACGACACTATCAGGAGAGATCAGCTACACCGTCACTCACAACATCTTGAATATGTTGTGAGTCCAGGATAATTGACAAACAGAACACCTCTGAAAAATCCCAGACGTTTCTCGTGGACTCGAACCAGGGCCCTTGCCATTCGCAGTCCGTCACTTTATCCACTCTGCCACCACTGGAGCTAATGCAGAATAATGGTGTTGAGGTCGGGGTTGTTCTTATCTCAAGGTACTACGTTTACATTCTGATGAGAGCACAGTCGATGTTAAAAGTACTTACCTACTCGAGTCTACATACTGTTTTAAATCTTGATTATAAACCTTTCTTCATTCTGATTAATTATTCAAAAGGGGAAGCTGCTTACAACTACTGACTGGGACTGTACTTTAATAATTTCCTTCTCAACAAGAGTAATATGAGGGTAGAATACACTAACAGCAGTGAGAAGCAGCCACTACCCCACATGAATCTAACCAGCCAGCCAGTTCTACCCATCGTCAACTTTTAGCCAACTGGTTCCTGCCCCCCCCCCCTCTCCCTTTCTCTCCTCACCCCCCTTCCCCACCTTAACGAGGGTGAGACACACGACTTTCACCCTGGGTTTTTGGTCGGCCTCAGTTAGCCTGCCTGCCTGCCTGCCTGCCTGCCTATACCACTACCAGCATTGCCACCGTCCTAACACACAAAACTGCTTATATATATATACCTATTTCTTTTATTTTTACATGACTTTTTATATTTTCATAGTGTTTTGGCTAGGTTAATATCACACCACCATGCATCATCACTTCTATACTAGCATTATACTATTGTTAATACAGACTACTACTGGTACTATTATTTCTAACGTTGTTACTGCCACTTCCACTCTCCTACCACCACCTTTCACCACCACCTCACTCTCGCTAAGCACCAAGAATATACCACCACCACCACCACCACCACCAGGAAAACGACCACCACTACATTTATTTTCTGAGTGACATTACCAGCGAGTTCATCATCATTACCATCGCCGCCTAATGTGTTTCTATCACAATTACCAATACCACAATCACCAATACCACAATTACCAATACCACAATCACCACAACCACCAAGTCGATGTGATAGTCGAAAAATCGGAGGCTAATTTAATTAATGTGTCCTCCAAGCACACACAGAAAGAAAAACAAAACATAAACACAACTCCAATACTGTGTTGTGTCGCGGCGTCATAGTTCAGAATAAACACACAGTAGTTCTTCAATTCGCAGGTAACATTACAAGTCAGTGTAACAGCAGCAGAAAGTGGGCGTTTTTCATGTCA
The DNA here is from genome assembly GCA_034508575.1 of Petrolisthes manimaculis. Lineage (NCBI taxonomy): Eukaryota > Metazoa > Arthropoda > Malacostraca > Decapoda > Porcellanidae > Petrolisthes > Petrolisthes manimaculis. The sequence goes on along the minus strand of JAWZYT010000613.1, from coordinate 107,738 downwards.
CTGCCACCGCAACCATTATCACAAATACTTACATACTACCGTTTCCACGACCACATAATGCTCGTTATTCGAAGGGGGTCTTTTGTTGTGGTCGCACTGGAGGGATACTGATTACTTCAAACTATGCCACAAAACAGACTAGTGCCTCAGTAAGCGAGTAGGGATTATGTTGTGTAGCATTGGTTGGAGGATTCAGTAGTCTTCCAATGTAGTCACAATGAATTACCACTTTATCAAACACATACACACACACACCAAGAGCACATCACAGGGGTAATCCCAGGTAGACGAATCGGACGGCTAATGATTACTCCAAATCATGTCATAAAACAGATTACCTGAGTGTATGAGTAGGATATTCTGTTTTATATCATAGTTTGGACGAATCAGTTGTCTTTCAATTTGGCTACATAACACCACCGTACCATTTTAATTAACCACATTATGACGTAACTAAAACCAGCCATAATCTAATAATAAGTGGCATGGGGATGTTACGGGTGACAGGGGCGTGGTGTGGACTGTGATTGGCGTCCGTCAACAGGGCTACGTGCCATGAAAACATTACAGGCGAAAGTAATATGATTCTGACCACGATTTACGTCCATAACCCTCACACTGAATCTGGTGGTGATGCATGAGATGTCTTCGGCAAGCGGTGCTCTTTTTCTTTTTTCCCTGCGATACTAAAGGTGGAGTCACATTATGCTTATTCCCCGCCCCCTCCCCGCCCCCATTTCCCCCCCCCCCTCCCTTCGCCACTGCTCAATGTTCATTCCCACGCGAAAATCTTTAAGGAGCCTGCTGCAATATAATCTGTAAATCACCAAGTAGATTCCTCCAAAAGTGTGCCTAGAAATGAACCCCACACGTCATACTGAGAAACGAGAGTAAAAACGAATTACTGGTTCTACTAGATAATATTCCACCAGTGTCATTCCTACTGTTGTCGCCACACTGTATTATAGGTAAAGGATTTTTCTGGTCCTTAATTATTATCACCGGAAACGCTACATCATCGACTGCGGTAAGGAACGATTCACAGACAGTCTTGATGGAAGCACTCTCTACCATCCAGGTGTTTCAGTGAAGCTGAATGAATGGGAGGATATTAAGGAAGTGCTCCTGATTGCCCTATATATGACAGTAAACAGACTAGCGCCTCATTTTATTATTACGGATTCCGTTATAAAAAGTAGTTTGGAGGAATTAGTAGCCCACCTATTTTGTCCAAAGTAATGTTGAAACTACCATGTTTCTTTGCCATCATGGACGGTTTTCTTGTCTGAGGGAAGCACAACTTAAAGTTAAACAAGGGTTATGGAGTAATAAACTTTTGGTATGAAACAGGAAGTCAACTAAATTAAAACATGCAGCCACTGTTTATTGAATTACTTTAGAGGAAACAGTTACCTGTAACTTGACCAAAATATTACCTCTTTAATTAAAGGGGAAGTACAGTGTTGGCAAATCTGGAGTAAATGATTCCTCCAAACCATTCCAGGCGACAGGATACCATTATTTTTCTTCATCTGGGCCTGTTTCCTGGCCTACTTTGGAGGAATTGAGGCGCTCCAATCTATTAAAAGACAGTATACTATCCCCTTTAAGCCAAATTGAGAATGAAGCTAACTTACGGCTAGTTATCTATTATTACCGTGATATCTCAAGTTGTTTCTGGGCACAACATTCACCACAATTGACACTTTACTAATATCCACTGATGTCAAGAACGATATAGCACTGTTGTATGTCGGAGTGGCTCGATCCGGCGACATTTGTGGAGGAGTCAAAACTGAGGGACACCATGCACCTTCAATATATATATACAGTACAGACAACAACAACCTCCCTCCCTCCCACCACAACACCCAGCCGTGTCCTATCCGGGTAACCTTGCATACCGAGGGTTCAAATAGGCCAGTTTTTGTACCAGGCAATAAACAGGATATAACGTTGTCTTAATAATAATCCCCCTCCTCTCCCCCCCTCGGTCTACTGCTCTTTGTCGCCCACTAATTAATGTCCCTTCCAACACACAACAAAGTAAATAACACTCGAAGTCTCATTAAGGGGGTGCGGGAGTAGGGGACAGGCTTGGGGGTGCGGGAGTAGGGGACAGGCTTGGGGGTGCGGGAATACAGGGGGACAGGCTTGGGGGTGCGGGAATACAGGGGGACAGGCTTGGGGTGGGTAGAAAGTCTGTCCCCTATTCCCGCACCCCCTAAACCCTCCCCCAAGCCTGTCTCCTACTCCCACTACCCCCCAAAAGCCTGTCCCCCTATTCCCGCACCCCCAAACCCTCCCGCAAGCCTGTCTCCTACTCCCGCACCCCCAACCCCAACCCCCAAGCCTGTCCCCTACTCCTGTAATCCCCCAAACCTGTCCCCTACTCCCACTACCCCCCAAAAGCCTGCCCCCCTATTCCCGCACCCCCTTAACACAATAATAAGGTTATGAATCACATGTAGCAGAACAGTCATAAATATTGACACAAAACACTTCAATACATTATGTCTCATCTCTAGTTTACATTTGAAACTCATGACTCACTGTAGTACGTAATAAGAAACGATATACCGTATATAAAAAAGCTAATGACACGCTGTTATACAAGGAAATACTCGAGGTAAAAGGAGGAAGTAGATAATTAAATAATAAGTAATTAATTTCTTCACTTTTTTTTTGTTCTTATATTATCATCCTCATACAATATCCTACTCCCTGCTAAGTGGTTCAGTTCCCAAGTGTTATTATCTCTACGCTTAAGGAGGAAATTCGGTGTTGGTAAATTTGGAGCAACAGAATCCTCCAAACTATTTCAAGCAACAGAACACCATTATTTTTGCCCCTATGGTCCTGTTTCCTAGTATATTTTGGAGGAATCAAGGCACTCCAATGTAACAAAAGTGAATTACCACCTTAAGGGGGTGTGGGAGTAGGGGACAGGCTTGGGGGGGGTACGGGAATAGGGGGACAAGCTTAGGGTGGGTAGAAAGCCTGTCCCCCTATTCCCGCACCCCCCTAACCCCCCCCAAGCATGTCCCCCTATTCCCACAGCACCCTAACCCCCCCCCCCAAGCCTGTCCCCCTACTCCTGCACCCCCCAAGCCTGTCCCCCTATTCCCACCCCCCCTTAAACAGATGGTTCATGCCTCTGATTCACACTGAAGTCTGTGTGAGAAGCCTGGTACTGTTAACACGTGACTATCTCTTGACTGACAGATTATGGACGTGTAGGAAGGGGAAACGGAAAAAAAAAAGTCATTCTTGCACCAGAGGGAGACGAAACTTTTGCTGTAAACTGTACCATCTCAATCAGTGCTCTATAAATAGCAACATTGCCGTCTGATATTACCCTATTAACTGGGGATAAAACCCAAGTTAGCTAAAAAAAACTTGCCATCACGCCATGATCAACAACAAGCAAAAAGAATCAGTTTGGACCAGTTGAAGGTAATGAGAGCGGCCGTGAAGCAAGTGGTATGGTGTGTGTGTGTGTGTGTGTGTGTGTGTGTGTGTGTGTGTGTGTGTGTGTGTGTGTGTGTGTGTGTGTGTGTGTGTGTGTGTGTGTGTGTGTGTGTCTCTCTCTCTCTCTCTCTTGATGAACAAAACGCGGTCACGAGAACAGTACACATGCATGCACAAACAATATCCTGAACATTTCTTGGGGTAACACGCACACTACGGTACGGTATCTGTTATTGTACAGTTGAGTAGGCTACATAGGAAACCAGTCTCCCTTGCTAAAGTGACTATGGTATGTAATTGATCCCATGATGTACTACTACTATTGAGATTATTAGAACTGGAGACATCTTGTTGTAACTGTACCTTGGGGCTACCTGACGTTCATTCACGATTAAATTTCAAAATTATTTAATCCAACTTTTGAATAGGCTACGTGGATGACAGACTTGTGTAGTCCCCTCTGTCACTTGGGCCAGAGTGGATGAAATTACCGCTAATAATAGTCGAATATAAGAGCACGCACTATATTTTACCTCTTGTACATCATTCTTATGTGATTAAATCCACAATACCTAAGTCTAACATGATCAAAAATGTGTTTACTCAAAATTATTTAAACTGTCCTGCAGACAGTCTCGAACTGAGCACACTTTGGGCACTCGCTGGGGGGCCAGGCAGACTGTAGTAACGGGGGCGTAAGACTGGTAGCCTGCCAACATGGACCACTGGCGGTTTTTTTTTTTTAGTGTGGTCAGTTAGTTCCAAGAGGTATCTGCGTTCTATTTTCTATTCCCTGGATGTTCTATGATTCTTATTTAACTCTTACAGTATATATACCGAAGACGAAATGAACAAAGAAATTAAATGTGTTCCGATGCAACTTACAACGAATCGAAGTTGACTTTGAAACGGGGTGCATGACAAACCAGTATTACGAAACATGTTACGACTGACTGGCAACATGAACGAGATGATTTCTGAGGATTCGCCAAAGATGGGTGAAACAGCCTAACTGCAGACGACCATGAAAGGAATAAGTTAGTGGCGGTCTCTGTCGTGCTGTGAAATAATTATGGCTGAGGAATATATATAGCCTAACAGTACTGTAGTCGAAACCTAACACGAGTTGACCCATCCTGACTTAACGACTTACCATAACTAGGCCTAACCTGAGCAGACATATCCCATCCCAACCCAGCCTGAGCTAACCAATCCAGCTAACCTAACTTGAATGAGTATACTCAGTGTAACCCCATCCCCTGAATCACACACACATTGCCATATTATTGATGATACATAGCTAACGTTCGGCCCGTGCCGGAACACTTGTGGGTGTAGGCTAGTCATTCACTCCAGATTATATACTGTAGCTCCAATGTGGATGTTTCGAGTGTTGGTATATGTTCTGGCATTCCCAGGAAAGGTAAAGAGTGATGACACACAAAAGCAAGTTACACTGAACACCTGTAAATGACACAATTAGGACGTAGCAATGGATTAGTAATGATTAAAATGGACCATAAATGTGAGCAATGTTCTAGACAGGGAGGCATAATAATGACTTCCATATTATATATAGTAAGATGACTGTACAACACAAACGTGGTACGGTACGGAGGGCCAGTTTCTACACTTGTGCTGTTGGTTACATTTTAATTAATGGGGTTAACATCTGTTTGAAGGTATTAATATTTTACACAAATGGGGCAGCCTGTTGCCTCTGACTACAGGTTTAAAGGGTTGGGAGGGCGGGAGGGGAAATCCCGTAAGATAACACTCAGTACCCGCAAGTACAGCTTACCGGTAAAATTGATAGTTCTGGAAGGATTACCATTACAGGACGGTAATAACTGGTATACTGACACGAACTGTAATACTGCTGAGTACATACAGTTATATATGCTTGTTTTTTTAAATCCAGAGGGGGATCTGGGACAATTATAATGATATACATAACGGGACTTACAACAGGTCATGTCCAGTATCACGTGTAAAACTGTCAAATGTCAAATGATGGACGGCTAAGGCGGGTGTGGGTTGCGTAAGATGGCCTCGAAAAAAAAAACCACAGCAACAATGTACAGTATATTACCGGTATATTATTGTTACCTACTAAATAATATTACAGTACTAAGGAGTATTAAAATACAGATGTATATTTGTCGTGTATGGTCCTGATTGAAGGCAAAAGTAAATGCGGTGCAAAATTCAAATGAGTTTTCTATATTGACGAAGCTTCAGCGAGGTAAATATAGGGAAGTTACTAATATACAAGGTCTCGCACAGCCACTGACCATGAACTGGCTCCAAAGAGAAACTGTTATCAACATCTGCGGCCCTAGGAGAAAGGGAGGCATGTCTGGTAAAATAGTCTACAGTGCAACCTCAACCCTAACATCCCGTCTAGTCATAAAAACTATCCATCCACCTCTAGCCTATACTCACTGCATCTGATTAATGTCCTTTGTGGGAGGGAGGTTACAATGTGGTGGCTGGGACGTGGTGGCTTGAGTTAAAATAAAGAAAGATGGTAGGGACTTGCCACGCACAAACGGACAAACCAGATAAAGCGAGAAAAAGGGAGGGTAACTTTTTTGAGGAGGGTCTCGTGTTGTGCATGTTTCGGGGTAAATGTAGCCCTTAAATTATTACAATAAAAATAATATTATACCCTTAATTACATACCGGCACTGAAATACAAGTCTGTTTTCTGGCAGTCTGAGGGAATCAGTAGCCATCTATTTCACCCAAAACAAATTATCATCTGATGATCATGACTGTACCTTAGTGAACTGAGGCCATCACACCTTAAAAACAGGACTTAAAGCTAAAAGTACCGCATTAAGACCTTGTAATTTAATCTTAATAACCACGGGGGTACCTCGGTCAAAATGAATATTCACGACAATGTTAACAACAAAATGAGTTTCCCTCTGACTCCCCTCCCTTGAGTTCTAGCGAATTTTGTCACAGCAGAGGGGAGGAACTCCCTATTCCCAACATCTGGAAATCCTCGACGGTACACTAATGTCACTTAATCAGTGCATAGGTCAGAGGTCCATGAAAGTTCTATTATTTTTTTTTATAATAATTTTAATAGAGATGGAATATATATACATTTCCATATCAAATTCATAAAAATGACAAAAATAACTGTCGATCGGAGAAATGGTTACTGCCAATTTTACTAGCCTATTTAGTTTTGTTGAAAGGGTTTAGAATTTGACGGAATGTGACAATAATGAAATACAAAAGTGGCTGAGTGACCTAAAAAATATATTCTGTATGTTTCAACTTAATTAACTCTTCTGGGAGTATATTAGTTCTCATTTCCTCATGCAAAACAAGTTACTGGTATCCAGCCAGATGGATTGTAACGTGCGTGACAAACCCGAGCACAACTAACCTATAACAATGGACAGGTGTCATTTAATGGCAGTTGTGGTAAAAAAGGGTGGTAAAAAATCTGTGTTCAAAGTTCACGCACATTACAGTGATGATGGAATTGTTGGTCTGGGGAGGACACACATACAGACCAAAACACAGCTGTAAGATTGACTGCAGCATAAGGTGAAGGTTGCTGTTGACACAATTTGAGGTGTACTGGGAGTTACAAATCTTTTGGAGCGTGGAAACAGAAATGGGGTAAATATCAAATGGGACTAAACTTAAAACACTTTTCTTCCAAGCCAGATAAAACAAATTTCCGCATTCTAGAGGGAGAAGAAATTAAGGGTTAAAGTACATGCTGAGCGTCATAAAAAGTGCACCATTGCAGTGCCTCAATCCACTTACTCGTCAAGTTATTTGTTATAGGTACCGGTACGTATCTCAAAATAACAAAGTGAAAATCATGACAAACTGAAATGGCAGAATTAATATCACCAGTTGAAACTGAGAAAATAATGAGACACTTCATATAGTACTTACCATTCTAAATCCCCTCTAAAGTATATCAGTGTTGACACAGGGATGAAAAATAAAGGATTATTCCTTGATACAGTTACTCATGCCTTCATTTGAAAGTAGTATGGTGGGGTGAAGACTAGCATGGAGGACAACCACAGCTTTAACTTTCCTTCACACACCACCACTATTGGTTAACCCAAATATTATAGTACAGTATAGAATATATATATGCACACCACCTTCACCACATCAACAATGGGCAATATCAACTTACTTGTTTAATAATACAGTATTTAATACTGCCTCCTTGTATTAATATTAAAGTGGGAATAAAGCTTATTCCCACATACGTACACTACCACACTATTTATATCATTACCTGTAGTTGTTGCATCATAACATAATTATAGACCTACATCTATACCCATCACTTCCTGAAAATTTCCACCCACATGTTCTCACACCAAAATACCTGTTTTTCATATATCAAACCAGTATAACCTGTAGCATTTCTCTACAAATAATTCCAATGCTTTTACTAACTAATGTGCTACACGAAAAAAATTCTGTACAGTACTGGAAATTTTGTCAATTATCAATTTAGTACGGTAACTGCCAACATTTATAGAATAGTAATACTGTAGTCTTCATTGGAGAATAAGTATAAACTATGAACCCATACATTTGACTAAAACACACTAAGTATAGTATATATGTTATTCTACACAATATAATTATGGTATCAATTAATAATATATCAATGACATTTATATAAAGGAACAACCAATATACAAGTAAAAAAAAATCTGCATCATAATACTCCACGTGCATCGTCTCTGGGATTCATAAATTTCTCTCCTTCTAAAACGCTCTTATTTAATACTAAAGTATCACTACGGTATCTACAATGGTGTACTGTATACTACTGTTCAATATCTGACAACACAGCAATTAAGCTAAGGTGAATGTTCAGGTGATTAAAAACAAATCATACTTAACTAGTTATAAAACTGCAATAAATCCTGAATATTACAAGCACCTATAAAATTAAGAATTGTTATTGTATGTTCTCCATAAGGTTTCATTACTACAACTATAATGTGTACTATGCCATGTCAATATTAATGTACCATATCCCACAATGAAAAGCTAATTACCAGAACCATACTGTTCTGTACAGTACTGTACCGTATACAATTGATTGATTCATTGATATTAGGCGCCAACACAGCAAGGTCATATAGCACCAGAAGGTGGTGATAGAGGTGAGAGACAGCAAACAGGAAGGATATAAAAGGAAAAGAGGGACAGTAGAAGAACTGACAGGTAAGTATTGCCCACATCACTACAGACAATACTCCCCCCCCCCCCTTACAGGGTACCGGTACTGTACAGATAATGAAGGTCAGATTCCTTAAACAGTATAACACCTTGATTATTATCTAATTCTATAGCAATAACAATACTGTACGGTACCATATATTTATTATATTTCTAGGCCTGATGACATGCTGTACTGTATGCAGTTTTGACTTGCAACTAATAAACTCTTCTATAAACTTGTATAGTAGCCTAACCACAATTGAAAACAGTACCAAAATTACTCAATAGCTTAAATCCTTAATGGTGAGTAAACAGGTATGGTAACATAAAAGTTAGGGACTACTGCCTACAGATATATAGCAATGAGTTATCTAAAAGGCTTTTACATCCCTTCCTACCAACATACTGTAGATATCTTTTACTTCCATTAACCCTCTTTTAACCTTCCTTAAAAAATTGCTGTTCTACTACTGAACCATCTCTCTCCTCTACTCTAATATTCTATATATTAAAATATGAAACATATACTGTAATTTTCCTGGACTTGTCAGTCTGTAAAAATTCACTGCTTAATGTTTATCACTAAAAACTTTACATTATATTTTATATGATCCCTAAGTAGACTTAAACACTGCAATATAGTGTACTTAAGTTCATTTCCTACTTCAATACTGTCATCTCCCACACCAATAGTCATCATATTCCAGCATTTTTTGTTTTCATTTCTATAATGGTAATTTCAGATTTCTGGGTACGGTACCAAATATCTGTCGTCCATCTGTAACCACAATTTTTCAGAAGTTATCTTAGTGATTAGAGAGAATTAACACATCATAAAATGAACATTTAGAAGAAAGACAGTTTTCATATTCTAAAAATTTCCCTTCAGTTTGCCTCAGGGGCAGATTAATTACCACCCAGTCATACGCTGACATGACTTAATCCCATCCTATACCTGTGACATTAAGATTTATTCAATCACTCATTGCCAGTAACAGTTTCACCTTCTCTTTAACAAATATAACAGAAAAAAGCTTTGCATGGGTTCTTAAATAATAATACAGTACTCTCCACTCCATCCAGATAAATATAAACCCCTGAAGAAGCAGATTCAGTAAATAATGAAAGAATTACGTGATTGTGTACGGTTTGTCTACCTTCATTACCCACTTATTTAGACCATTCTAAGACTATTTTCTGCTATGGCATTTCCCCCACAAATGCTCCATTTCCAAGTGAAATTAGTCCCCGAAACACCCGACCTCGAAAACAACCAACCAACCAACCGGACCGTTTGCTTTTTGTCCGACTGCCAGAACTCCCGATTTTCCGGACCGAAATGGATAAATTAAGAGAGAGAGAGAGGCTATTAACCGGAGAGCATTTTCTACCAGCCGGAATGCACCTGTGAATCATTTAGCGGGAGTAACATGCATCAATCAACTGGCTGCATTTCTCTATCAACCAGATCGCATGCAGACTACCGGGACCTAACCTGGGCAAACTACCGGGAAATAACCGTGGTAAGTACTGGAAATGATAGGGCAAAATACTGGGACCTAGCCAGATCTGGCGACACTGTTACAAAACGGTAATTCTGTCGATAAACACCGCAAATTCTTCCCACTCTGCTTATCAAGTACCGGTATAACTGTAAAAAGTACCTGTGTGGTCTTTCCCTTCAATATTGACATACATAAATACATGCAAATGCAGATATTAGCCAACAACATTATTGGTTAATAAGTATCAGTACCGGTGCTGTATAATATAGAGCACTACTCTACTTTCTATTATACAAACAAAAATTGATGCTACCTTGTGTGTGTACAATAATATTATGCACCAAACATTCCACTCTATTCTCAGGACTTCACTTGCATTTTTCCATTTCAGAATAATCACACCTTATCCAAGAAACTCTTTAAACTTATCAACCATAATATTGAGTTGTGATATTAAATGATGCCTTCTTACCATAACACTACCACCTCCTAACTACTAGTTTGTTGCACTTACTCCTACCTACCAACACCACTTTCTTTATGTTACATGGTAAGTTATCCTTCATTATAAACCACAACACTACCACCACCTACCTACTGGTATGATAAACGTACCAACACATACCAACCACCGCCGTCTACCAAACACATACCTCACACCACCATAGGCTAATACCCAACACCTAACGTTACACGGGTTATTACCAAATAAAAATCCGCTAACTATATAACATATGACAAGAATGCCTTTCCTACCACAACAACACCTCTAACTAACTACCACAACTCTGACCACCTCTAACTAACATAACTAACTACTCCAAAACCTACGACACCTGCCATGGCTTACCTCTAACCCACCACTACTACCTCTTACTACACCTGCCACGGCCTTACCTGTATCTACTACCCGGCGGAGGGAATAAAAAAACCCACCACCACTCCTAACTAACTACATCTCTCTAATAACTCCTACTACTACTACTACTACTCCTCCTACTCCTACTACTCCTCCTCCTTCTGCACCTGCCGCGGCTTTTCCTTACCTCTATCCGGTGGAGGGAAGGAGTTCAGCTGCTCCTCATCGCGGGACACTTGCGTAATAATCGACGAGGCATCCATTGAACCATTTGCTTAGGGATAACGCGGGGTGTAAAGGTCCAAGTGCATCGAAAACATTTAGAATTGTGTAGAACAGAGTACCATCCCACCACACCAAAATGGCAGCTTAACTTCTGAGTCGGAGGTTCCCACAATATGCCACAGTGTAAACAAAACTAATTTTTCTTCTTTGCCTCATTTTGTATTGTATATTTATTTGTGATCGTCATTTCAAATTAATTTTAATCTGAACGTATAAATTTCTACGTGTTTCTCAATGCGTTTCTATATCGTCTGAATATGTTGCCACCACTTTAAGAGTACATGTATTACTGAACGAATTTCGAGATTTCCCGTTTTCTCTCACCTCAAGGCCAGGATTGGGTTACCAGGCCTAAATACACAAATAAATGCTCAAAGATATTCTATTAATCTATTTTGAAATACGTATTCTGAAGGAAAAGACATAAGACAGTTTATGTTTAACTTTCAACTTGATTTAACTGTTTACATACATCTGATTTAAAGAAATCTCGCAAGAATTTTTTTGTTCTTCAGACAGATGGCTCTATGTGGCAACTGAAATGATAGCGATTACCGTCTTGACGCTATTTGTACACCATATTACAACTCCTCTTTACCCAATAGTTAAGTTCATATGAAATGTGCGTATGGTATAATATGGTAAATGTGCTTGCTTATGTACAGTATATACCGTATAAGCTATTCTACGTGTATGTATAAGCGTATGTATGCACAGTGATGAGCTTTAAGCTGGTTATAATGATGATTTTTGTAAATATTGGTTGTCCAAATCCTTCCTACAGTCTTCTATAACTCATTACTTACATAAAGTCACTGTAAAAATATGAATTAAGTATATTTTGTCCCTATAGCTTAATGAAAATATGCAAAATTAAAGAAATATGAACGACTGTGGCTATATTATAAGCTCAAAGACATCACCAATTACTGATAGCCCTGAATACTGTGTTTTGCAAATATTGCGGTGTAACAATATGGCAGACCACTATCTTCAATTGCATAAAGTATGTCAAGATTAGTCCTCTTCAGTTCATGAAGAGATATTATCATAAAAACCCGCCCGCGACCATGATTATTCCCGGAGGAGATGCACGGTTATAAATAATATGAGTAAAATACATCTATTCCCTTCCAGCTCTCACGTAAATGATAGAGCGTAAAGTAAGTTGTCAGACAGTTTCAAAACTTATAAGCAAGGTAGTCTAGTATTCGTAACAATAATTTAATACTTATAATGTATAGGTCTAATCAAGTCTCAACATTACAAGTAATTTTTGTCTGACCTTTAATCGGTGTCAAACGGGTTTCTAGAGAAGCTGTACTATAACGTTTCGTCACCATGGGGTTATATTATTCCAGGCTGAAGTACGACGCTTCTACCATCACACACGTCACCTGTAAACTGTGGCTTGTCTTGACCTTGTATACACCTTCAGGATAACACAAAAAACAGTATAGGGAGCAATTTCCATACAAAACTTGAACAATTCGGGCCCCTCTCATCCTAGCGATACAACTACATAATAATATTATCCTGTACAGTAGATAAATAATCTTGACAGACTTCCTAAGGAATAGACGACAAAAAACATATATACCAAACCCTGTTATCTGATGGGGATATAATAATATAAAGTCTTTTGGGTGATACCATAGGAAACAAGAGGTTGGGAGTTTTTATTGAAGGCTGTAATTTGGTGACACTATTAGAACAGTAAGGAAGCCCTTATAAGTGTCTACCCCTTTTATTCCGATATCTACGGCCCCGGATGTAGCGTCGTAATGTGACCCAGTGCGTCCGTCCACAGGAGTGCTATACCCAAAGACGTCATCTGGTCGTCCAAGCGGAGGATTGGGGTACCAAGACCGTCTTAGGAGCGCTTGCAAATGATTCCTATCTGGGACATGGAGTGGAGTCTGGCGGTCGGAGTCCCGAGGAGAGATTAAAAGCCGCAACAGGGGAAGGGATTATATTATCCGCCAGACCGTGGGATGACTCACAAGACGAGGAGTGAACAAATGACTAAAGAGTGGTGCACAAGCACATGGCACCCGTATTACTTTCTCAGGCATGTCACTCAAATTTTGGGCAAATAAAGGAGGCGATAATTATGACATGGGTGAACTGGCGAGCTGTTTACGATATGAGGTCTCTAGTACCGTGAAGTGCCTCTCTCTGGCTCTCACCACCTTGGCACCTGCATGGATCTCTCCCTCCACTCGTAGTCTCATACAGACCACACAGAACTATCCGTCAACAATGGAAGATTAAGGAAAATTAATTGAGAGGTGATTTTTTTTCCTCACCATAATACTGAGTATTATTGGATGCCTGGAGTAGATTGTGACTCTTGTGAAGTTGCTAGGCCTCAGCTGAGATTACCGAGTGAATCTTTGAGGCTGTACTGAACCAAGCATATGTATTTCCCATTGTCAATACGTGTGCATCTTAGACCACTTGTCTCGCTGGTGCACGAGCCCTTTAAATCTACCCTAGCCCATGAGGCGCTTGTTGGTTCACTCACTTAGCTAAGGGCATCCCACTGAGAATGAGGCCTGCGTCGTCCGGCTCGTCCCCTTCGTCCGAATGGGCGAGCGAGCTGAGCATGTATGGAGATGCTTCGTTAACACATCGTCAGTCCCTGATGCTGCTCGATACACCTGCGCAGCATCGCCATTATTGGCGTTCCTATAGAGATAGGGACTCTATTTTATTGCAGGTAATGGCGAATAACGTATGACCGTCCTGCTAATCAATTGCGATAATTCGCCATGACCCAATTCTCCGAGGCTGGATGGAGAAAGTGTTTAATTTTTCAAAAGTTTCGCGAGGTCGATCAGGCTGGTAATCCCCCGATATGGCACGCCAGACTCGGCAACACTGCTTCGAACCTAGAAGAAGGCAAGCGAATGATCAGGTGAATTCCTAGCGCTTTGAACGTAACGGACCGAGAATCGGCCCTTTTGGGCTTCGCGGCCATTTGCACAGTCGATCACCAATGTGTCGTATTCATCGAGATAATAGTGTGGGCTATTATATACAGTGGACGGAGGGTGTCTTGTCGGTGAAGTTGTATTGTCGCTCTGTTCGTAGATGCACAAATTCCTTGATACTTTTTTGTATTAGAAGTTGGACCCGTCAAAAGGTTAGCAACACCGTGCAGTGAGGCTGTATTGTATTTCTTTGGCAAATCTGGAGCAACTGAATCCTCCAAACTATTCCCAGTAACAGAACGTCATTATTTTTGCTCTTCTGGTCCAGTTTCCTAGCATACTTTGGAGGAATCAAGGCACTCCAATGTACCAAAAAAGAATTACCACCTTTAACCTAGGTGATGTCATGGCGCCTCTCTGTCCGTCCCTCCTCTAACAAGACTCTTCTATTACTACTACTGCATCACCAGCCACTGCCAGCCTCGGGACACCTGTACAAGTATATACTGTCTGGTTGTGTTGAAGTTATTTTGCCTTCTCACTGACCTTCATTTTGATAAGGTACTCACATTTTAGTTTTAATCAATATTGTACAACTAATTCAATGTCTATTATTGATTGACCTCAAGATGTTTGCAACACATTTGCTAGAGGCACATTCTGACAGTTGCTTCAAGGTAAATAAATACTTTCTCTAAATATTAAGTGTCGATAATTTGCTTGGCAGCTTGTTGCATGCAGCCAAAATTGTGCCCATGATGAAAAAAATGTGCAGAATGTAGATAAAAAGTTTGAGGATCTGGAAGGAATGAAACTTGTTTAGTGCCGCATGAACCACAAACCACAAAAGCCGGGATTGAGGGTGACATTTTGAAATATAATACAAAAGTTGTCGTACCGCTGGCAACTCATAACAACAAACAGGTATTTTCATCTCCTTCTCGTCTGTTTCATCAATGAGATTCTTGTGCTTTTTACGAGTACAATAATTACGTATGGTGAAAAATGATGTTGTTGGATAATACACATATGGCAAAGGAGTTAATTGAACAAAATAGCGTAGTTGCATGAATGTGAATAAGCGAGGACTGGGTGAAAGGTGGCCTGCTGAGTCAGCCAAGGTGGTGATGCTGTGAAGGAATTTTAGATACTTTTTACAGAATTTCAAACATATGCGCACACTTCATTCCAATATCGTATTATGATAGACGAAGGAAAACTAATGTTAGCGCTGTAGGTAAGTACGGTCGTTAAGAAATCATTTACCGGAATAAAACAGGGATATAATTTGCAGTGGCAAGAATTGTGGGCGTTCACTGACCCCCGGTGCCTTGCAGGTGAACACCCGGCCGCGCCTGCACACACGCACTCACTCACTACTCCTAGCGTACACACCCACACATGCACTTTTACTACGGACAGATTAGTTTACTCTGCGATAACAGATCTTACAATTTTTTGGACGCATAGTAAGGAGATAATAAAGACAAATTGATATCTTGTCTTTCCTTGAGAAGCACCGAATTCCATTATTCCGACTAGTAAAATTATATTAATTCCATCAAGATTAGTTCACAAAATGCTGTCATTTGTCACAATTTAAACAAGATGTCTTTAGCAAGTTGAGCCAGCATATCAGGAACCACTAGTTTGATCGAACAGGTGCATTAAAGTCGCATTTTTAAGCAGGGTAGGTTTATGTATTCAGTGAAAGAATCTACTGTCTCTGAATCCTGTTATCATATGTGAAATATTTATAAAACGAGCTCTTACAAAATGTAACATAAACTAGGAGTGAGGCTGTCAGAGTGTAGAAATGGTATGGGGAACAGAGGAAAAAGTGAATTGGTCTGAGAGTTGTGGAGAAAGGGGCATAAGGTTAGTGTGAAAATGGGCACTAGGTGAGTCAGGTAACAACTGTCGATTTCTGATGTCCCTTTCATTCTCTGACATCTGCTATCTTTCATCCTTTTACATGCCCGCCATAATCTCCAGTCCTTCCTGACATCTCTGGCACACCTGTAATTCTCTCATATCTGTTACCTGGCAACCTTATGGATCTGTCATTCTAATGTCCTTGTCATCTGCAATTTTCTTACATGTCTTGGTGTTATCTGACATCCTTAATTGGTATCCTCAGATATTTAGCATTTTCGGATAGCCTTGCAGTCCTTAACAGTAAAGGGCCAGAAACAATATCCAATGATCAGTAGTAACCCCTCTTAACAAAAGTAATAAAGTAGTGTGCATGAACTTTCCTCAAGTTTCCTGACACTGACATCTCCAACCTCCAACCTGCCTCTGACATCCCAATGACAGCTTTTGTAATCACATTCATTCTGGACAACAAACGACAAAATGTTAAGATTGATACGTGATCCTTCCACGCAGCTGACACATAGCACACGAGTCATGTGACGACTTTAAACCAATTACTTTTCATATTTAACCAAACTCTTCTATCTATATGTAGCATTATTAATTATTCGCAAATCAGACTATTATGACTCTTTTATGACAGTAAAAATTTTCAAACCGCATAACCAATGCGGAAAAAAATGAATTAAGTGAAGAGGGAAAGGAGGGAAATACAAGAAAAAAGGGACAGTTGAAGATATGAACTGGAGTGGTTCAGCCGCTCGGGCCCAAACGATTGTCAAAGTCCGGCCCCTAAGGAAAAGTATTACCCACATCACCACAAGCAAGACCTCCATCGGGGAAGTTGTAGAAATATATGTAATCGAGATACATTACACAGATGACGCTAGTTACAGAAGAGCTAGCATTATTCCTTTCAAGGTCTGCAAGTAGACTGACGAAGGAAAATATAAAGGTTGATAAAACTACTTCCGGAATTTTTAGCTAAGCATTAATAAGGATATTGTTTTCACAGTGTAGGGATATGGAAACATCAAGACTGAAAAATCCTAAAGATTTAATTGTCAACAATTCAACCTTATACTTAATACAAAATACCAGTTTCCATCCAAAACGGCAATTATCTTTAAAGGAAACAACTATGCAACAAACAACACCTCACCACTAAGCTATTCTTGTACTCACTACACTACTGTATTGTATTTGTAATACACATTTGTCAATACATCTCCCATCACCTGTGCTACATAACACAACATAAACCAATACTTTATCAATAGTTTCCTTCACCACCATTTACTATATTAATGGAAAATAATTCCACCCATGCTAAGTTATGTAGGTTATGTACACAAATTCACAAAAGCAATTTTAATATGTTGTGCAGATCAAACCGACACATTAATTATGTTATTCAATTAATTTTGTGTGATGTCAGCAACTAAAGCTTTGTTAGTGTCATGCATATGGCATATCATCGAGACATTAACCCATATGACACAAACAAAATTAATATAGGCAAGGGGTTACATTGTCTGACATACCTTATTTTTTACCCCTCACATTGTCAAACTACTTGTGCTTATGATGAGGATATGATTGTAATGTTTTTATTATGTCACTTCATGGATTTTTTTAAATGACAACCTCAGTTCGTTATTGCTATTATGTCTAACATGATGTATCTTGCCCAGCATAATGTGTGGTCTGTATACTATATTCCATTTAGTAATATCACACCACGGTATCCAATCTTCCCAAGATGAAAATTATGAGGCCATTTGTTTCATATTGTTTGTGATACTTTTGTGAGTTGGTGTACAGTACCTCTAATTCAGTCAACATAGCATGTTGTGAGAACACTTCCACTGCATCAACTGGATGCTCCACCACCATTAGGGTTTACTAAAGTTATATACTAACTGATCAAAATATATTGCAGGTAAAGCCAAGATTTGGAAGAATACTGAGGTTCTCCCTCTAAAATGATGCAGATGAGTTCATCTTAACAGTACTATATTGTTTTGAAACATAAAACTACAGTATTTTAAATTCCTGCAGCCTGCCTCACTTCAGTATATGTAACACACAAAGGTAGTTGAAAAGCCAGTGGCATAATTTTGGGAATGTATTACCATAAATACATTTAATTCTGCTATTTGCTCTAAAACTAACCTTATGCTGTACTGTAGAGCTTTACTACATAAAGATGTTGGTGTGGAGCCAAATGATATTAGCATGCATAGTCAGGGGAAGTATATCCTGTGTGATATCACCTTACATTTGATTTTCTGTGCTTTGAAATAAAAATAATAATTGATTGAGAATATAATTTATCCCTTTCAGTAAATGTCATCACTTCTCCATTTCTCAAGGCAACATTACAAACATTATACAAAATATATCATGCCAATTAAATTAATTTTTTCCCTGAACAAACTATGTATCAATATTGGTTTACAATATTCACAGTTGCTGGTTTGTGTACAATTTTTCACACACTTCACATTAATATGACTAAATTTTAAATTAGGGTAACTTTTTGGCAAGAACTTTGTCACTCATGACAGAGATTAGCACATATCATCATAATCATCATCAATACTCTACATGTATTTGCCTTTTTTTAAGGGGTGGAGAGGCCCTAGTGCCAGTGTAGGGCCTCCAACAGGCAAGGGGTCCTGCTCCAATACATTTGAGCCTTTGGTGGGGTCATTGATAGAGAGTGGGGTACCCAACCCTCACTCCTTCCCTGTATCGTAACACATACAGTATATTTATATTAATTTTTTAGTGTAATTTCTTAATATAGCTCTGTAACAATAGTTTTGCTGCTTACTACAAACCCATCATAATAATGTTATTTTTACCTTCATCCATTAGAATTCACTAACTTCTCTCTCAACAATAAATTGATTGCAGTCACCAGGAAAATAGTGACACACACATGCAATTCTGATCCATTATAAGTTGTGATATACTGTACTACTTTCATCTATCACACTATGCAAGTTAGTATATAGGATAATACATATTCTACAGAGAAGAAAGGAAAAAAGGAAAGAGAGAACAATTTGGCAACATCCTACTGGGCCAGGCCCTCGTAAAGTAGGATACAAGTTCCTTGATGTCTCTATGTACTCAATGGCTAAAAATACTCAATATCTCCAATTAAACAAGATCTCAGTTTTCTCAATGTCTCAAGTTACTCAATTTAATGACGTACAGTTGCCTCAAGGTATTTCTTAACCCCTTGCAGTGGCCGTGGAGTACATGTGGCATTGCTGGACATGTTCAGATCACATCTTATACAGTATAATTATTATACTGTACTGTATAAAGTCGTGCACACTTGTATTTCACAACACGCCTGGTTCTGTATTCCTATATTCAAAACTATTCCTTAGTGGTGCATATACCGAAACAGTGATTCATTGTGTTATCCGTAAATATGATTCAACAAGGAGATTGGTTAATTCATAAATGTGAGTTTAGTATTGCTACGCTGCCATATCTACTCCAGACACAAAAGAAAAGGTAAAGGAATACCTTCAGACAACTGTACAGAACTCAATATCTCCAGTCACAATTTCCTCAATGTCCTAACATTCACAATGTCTCAAGTTACCAAATGTCACAATCCACTACAGTATATGTTTCATTTTACCCAATATCTCAAGTGTTCATGAAATTACTCTGCAGCATAATTTCAATATTATGCTCACACACATTAACTTGCTTCTTACATTCTGGTCACTAAGTGTAGTCATTAGTGGTTAATCCAAAACTATTCTCACCAACACAGTAACACAAAATGAGTCAACTTGTGTTCACATACTTTTCTATGGACTGACAGTAAAGGCACACTGGAATGCAGTTTCTTTGTACATGTTTGTTGTTCAGCTTGGAAGACCAGGAGACAAATACAGTACATTTTGATTAATGTAGACATGAGCTACAGTATTCTGTTAGCAGTTTGTAAAACTGTCACATACATTGGTAAAAAAAAAAAGTAAGGGACACTATGAAGAGCATTTTTTTTAGAAATGCATCAATATAACAGAATATTTGCTCATGGATGTAAAGGAACACACTGATAAAGATTCACTGCAAAATAAAGCATTACACAATAAATACCTATTATATATATTTGATTTTAACCCCTATTAAAGCTAAATTAAGGAACATAATTCAATTGCTGGCATAGGCAGTAAAGTTCATGAGATCTTGTTGACATCAATCACAGTCATGGAAGATAAAGTAATCATAGGTACAGGTGTACCACATGGGCACCATTGGATTGTAATACAGTATCAAGTTCACTGTAACACCAATTCTACTTATAAATATTTCGCACAACACTACATGATTCAGTTAAGTCTTGAATCTAAGTCATGCACACTCACATTAGATAACTCTTGATAAATATTTTACTATATATTAACTGTTACTGTGACACATGATTATTAAGCCTAATAAAATATACAAAACATTACTGTACTTGATAAGCAAAGTAACTTGTATTGGTGGTTGGTCATGTCACTGTGTGATCACTTACCAGTCCATATCAGCATCAACATTAAATTTAAATTTATTTCTAATATCAATTCCTGAAATACTTGTTAAAATTCCAGTCAACTCCACAAGTATTATGCCTGCATACATGCTGCTGCTGCACTTGGGATACAGCAATTTTCATTTGAGTTTTAACTGCTTCAATGTAGCACCCAAACAACATGAATAATTATTTCAGGTATCTATCTTTAATACTTCAGGTAACATTCTTTGTTCAACTTTGTAAAGTGCTTATAAAGTGAGGCAAAATATTTTCATGACTACATCAAGCACTTTGAGAACATGTTTCTTTTTAATTCTCTAACTTTCAATATTATAATTTTGTATGCTTCATGATGTAAATTCAGACATACATACAGTATTGGTATATTAAACTATACAGAGGAAGATAAAGAAGACTGCTAGGCTATAAAGATCTTCTACCACAAGGGAAAAGACTGAGAGATGGGACAGCAAACAAAAAGAATGAAAGGAAGGACAGCTGAAGAGAGGAAAGGGATTGGGCTCAGGTCTAAATGGGCAGCAACACACTTAAAGTATTATCTACAATTATCGTATATAAATTAAAGTGGAATATTTGTCCTATTTTTGCCTACTCTTGTTAAGGACAAAGAACATTTTCATACCTCAGATAATAACTACATATGAAGGAGAAATCTAGTCTACTGAGGTTGTGTAGCTCCTCAAGATTGTATTGAGGGAACTATCCCTCACCACAAGGTGTGTGTGCAATGAAATGGATTAAAACCAAACCAGGAAGGCAAGACTCTGGCCTTAATGCCACCACTACACCAACCAGGTGGCCTATCAATAACAAATTAACAGCTGCTAATGTTCTCTTACACCTGGCAACAACAGAGCCATGGGTTTCATGTCTTGATTATTGATATGCGTACAATACTTTAGGCTTTAAGAAATTCAATAAACAAATATTCATAAATCAATACTGCTCATTAGATATAAGGATGCAAAAAACATCTTTACTGTATATGTTTTGATATAAAAGTCTACCATCAATATAATAGTAGTAACTTGGTGGTAAACATGGCTCCAACCATTATAAGTAGTGTGCTGCCAGTAATTTTGTTTAATATGTGTACTGGTAACTCAGGGAAAGATATTTTCCTTAAACAAAATTTTAAAATTAATATTAATTGCAATTTACTCCAATATTCCATATTGAAGAGTACTTTTAGTACAACATTATATCAACAATACATAACATAAAATTATGGTTAGCAATAAGTGTATCATAAAATAATATATCATTGCAACAAATTGAAATATATAATATATATCTTTCTTTAGTAATCATTTTGATAATGCTTAGTTTGCAAAGTATAAACTGTACTGTACTGACAACAGTGACCTGACAGGTCATTAACTGCGCTCTGTGAGAATTCTCCTGTAACTAAACCCAGATGTAACAACAAAGAATTTTTGCATGCAGTCACTGAATACCTTCTTGCAATTACCCCACACATTTCTTCTCTCTTTAATCCATCCCTATGGTGACACTCCATTTCCATCCTCTTGTTTTGGAAGGCCAGTGGAAAGGTCGAGAAGGCTGGTGGAGGAACCGGTAAGATCTCGTGGTCCATCTCCAATCTTGGTATGGATGAGGTACTTCAGTTTCCCGGTTGGTTGGCCATCTTCTTCAGCCAAACTTTTCAGCTCCTGGTGGGTTAGAGGGTTGTAAAATAAACTTTGATAAGCATACTGTATAAAACTGTAGTAGAGTACACAAGATACCTTCAACCCTAATCCTCTCTTTATAACTCCTTTTCAGTGTTTTCAGTAAGGATAAAATCTGAGTTATGTGACTCTGCTACACTATAAATGTACAGATATTTATCAAAATGCTTGCCTTAATAATTTTTGCTCAATGGGAATTTTTTAGTAATGATAAACAGACTGATATAATTTATGCTACCAACAAAACAATTTCTTTAAGTACTGTGTCAAATAGTAATAGAAAGCATTGCAAAGCAGAAATAACCTCTTCAACAAGTAGTCATATTACTATAGATTGAGTCCATTACATTATTAATTATACTGTATATCTGCATAACAAGTATAATATTAAATAATAGATTGTACCCTAGTTAGATCAGTTGGCTGTATGGGGATGCCAGTGATGTAAGTGTCTGTATTCTGTGTAGGGCTAGGAGGGAAGGCTCGCATTAGCAATCCAAGTAACTCGCCCACAACTGCCCCAGGCACAAAGAGACAGGCATTGGGTCCAGCATCAAATGTGTAGCACACCTGTTGGTAGAATGAACAATAATTAAACACTTTTATATCAACAGTACAATAATAATTTCACCACAGCCATTTACACTGACATTTTGGCGTCCCTTCGGCCCCAGCTAATCCTTTTCAGTTCTTCATGTATCCCTCCGTTCCTTTTCTTTCCATTGTATTTACTGCCCCACCTCTCTATCACCCCTTCTCACTGGTGAGGGCTGGTTATCCAAAAATGACGAATTTGGATCCTCTACCACACCCTTGCCTGGGCCCAGTGGGGCTGACTTTATTCTCTGTGAATATTAGTTATCCCCCACAGGGCTAGAATAAAGATTGTTGTAGGATCTGGTCACTTTCTAGTGGATTTGACGAGATCTGCCCACATGGATTAAAAATCCATGTGGGGTGTACTGCAACCGGAGGCCTTTTTTTTTTTCCACTGCTGTGTGGACCGCCAGGCTCCAGCACACGGGGGTGCATTTCCCTTTGCATGCAGCAGTATAAACTCCCTCCCCCTTATGGTCCCTTCAGGGCTGATCTCATGGAAGGTACGGCCCCACTCGTAGCTCTTGTGGTAACGTGGACTTGGGCCCACAGCACTGGCCGTGGGATCAAAGCCTTTCTCCCAATCTCCCTGGCGGTCGGAGGCCCCCAGACTCCCTGGTCCAGTAAGCTTTGGTCCTATTTCCTTGGGATGTGCTTCAGTAGCACAGGCATATAGGGCCAAACCCTACTTTATTTTCATTTGTTTTATACACTGCGACCAGAGTGTACCAGGGGTCTGTGGGGCAGGAGGCCATTCTGCCCCAGGAGAACATCAACAACAACACTGACATACTTTCCACAAACTCTCTTGTAAATAAATATATATTATTCCAATGGTCAGGTATTTCCCTAAGTGTTCACTGGACTGGTAGTTATAAATTCCATACACTCCTTTATCCAGAATGTGAATGTCATGTTCCAGAGCATTTCATTATCAGATTGGCCACAGCAGCAGCCACACAAAGCTATTTTTTTTATCATTCTGGTAGTATAGTCTTGGATAATCCCCATTAGAGTCATGAGTTTGATCCTACTACACTGTACAGACAGTACAGTACCTCCAATACAAATATTACATGGATGCAACCCTCCATATGGTCAACAAAAATAAACAATTCATTTGTCCCAATGTGCTGAAGTGGTTGGATACCATTCAGTGGTATGATAAACAAGTTTAAATATCATCATTATCACAATTTTGTAAATTTTAAATCTGTGGTTCCAACTCATGAGATTAGCCGTTCAGTGATTTTCATCCATTCTTCACTAACCTTAGTTTTCCCCTACTCAACCACTAACAATTTCATACCGGTATGCTTCGTAACACATATTCTCCAAGTCTTTTTCAGTCTTCCAGGGGATTGGAACCCCTTCACCTCAATGGTCATTATTCCCTTGAACATCCTGCCCTCCACTCTCCTAGACACATGTCCAAACCACCTCAGAATAATGCTCACTTCTTTCAGCCCATACCTCAGTGTTCAATAACCCATCTCTCCATCTCACTCACACCATATACCTCAACTTCATCTGGTCACATCTCGTCAATACATCCTCCAACCTTCCAGTCTGTGCTCATGTCTCTGCCCTGTATAACAACACAAGAATTACAAATGCACTGTATACCATTCCTATATCTATCTACCAGAGTGATACTCTCATTTATTAGTTCTTTCCCTCACCTTCATCCAGGCAGTTGCCAATCATGATCATACTGCCCTCTCTACTGGTACCCCACCTTCACAGTGCTGTAAGACACACATACAGTATAGTCTTACAGCTGAAGTACTACCTCTGCCTCACCTTATGGTTCACATTTCCACTAGTAGTCTTAACATCATTGTACTGGTGGATTAATGCAGCAACAGTATGGGAAGTGTCATTCATGTAGACACAGGGAGGGCTTGTGTCTTGACACACAGCGTGCATTTCATTGCTGTCAGCCATCGTCAGGTCACAGAATTTACTCCAGTCCTTTTCTTTGATGGCCTGAAGGGAAGCAGGAAAATGAATACAGTACATGGGAAATATGATATAGAATATTAACACTCAATTACCTGATGTGAGTCAAAAAAGGAGTTTTGTCTACTCAAACTTAGGTTTATATACCAGTCTGCAATTTATCAAGTCTAGTTAATAAATCTAGACCTGATATACTGCAGATTGGTAAGAGATAACAATTAGGGTAAAAAAGACAATAAACATATCTATCTATCTATAGCTCTGACGCCTCGTTCCCTCCGGGAACTCCCCCGAAGGGGGTGGCCACGGCAGAAAAGTCTCCAGTCTTCCCTGTTCTCACACTCCCTCCTTACTTGTTCAATCCCTCCCCTCTCCCTCATGTCTCTCTCCTTTACATACTCTTCAACTCTGTTCTGCCATCTAACTGGTGGTCTGCCTCTCACACCACGTCCCACAACTTCACTTACATACACCTTCTTTACAAACTCCTCACCTTGCATTCTCTTTACATGTCCAAACCACCTCAAAGTATTACGTTTCACTCTCTCAACCACTCCACACTCAATACCAATTGCCTTCTCACTCATACCACATCTCTTATACACACTCTCATTACTTTCTCCATCCCACCTTGTCAGTCCACATGCACCTCTCAGATAACTCATTTCCACAGCACCTATTCTTGACTGATGAGCCCTACTCCATGTCCAGGTCTCCGACGCATACGTCAGTGTTGGCAAGATTATACTATTTCGCAGTCCCCTTTTCACTTCCATACTCACACTTCTACCTTTCATTATCCTCCCCAGTGATCCTATGACCTGTCTACCCTTCACTGCTCTCTCCCTAATTTCTCCTTCCATACTTCCATGTTTACACATAACTGTCCCCAGGTACTTAAACTCCTTCACTTCCTCCATCCTCTCACCCCTCACGGTTATCTCACACTTCGTCCCAGTTGGTACTTCCACTCTGTAAGGTGTAGCAAAGTCAATCACTTCAGTTTCTGCTCTCTCAAACACCATCACTTTACTTTTACCCACATTCACCTTCAGTTTCCTTCGTTTACATACAGACTGAAATTCGTCCACCACACTCTGCAACTCCCTTTCACTCTCTGCCATCAGCACAGTGTCATCTGCAAACAAACTTGCTGCCATGGACCAATTTACTTCATTCAGCCTCAACTTCACCCCCAGACCATTCACTTTGGCTTTCATCTCTCTCATACACCCATCCATATATATATTGAACAACCATGGTGACATAACACATCCCTGTCTCAGCCCTACACTAATATTAAAACTCTCACTCAGATCACCCTCTACCCGCACATATGCTTTTGCATCTGTATAAAAAGCCTCAATACCTTTCAGTACAGATCCCCCAACACCATATATCCTCAACACCTCTGACATAGCTCTCCTATCAGCCCTATCGTATGCCTTCTCCAAGTCCATGAAGGCAGCATACAACTTCTTACCCTTCCCTATATATTTCTCCACTATCGATTTTAGCGCAAATATCTGGTCCACACATCCTCTACCCTTTCTGAACCCTCCCTGTTCCTCACCAACTTTATTCCCTGTCACTTCCATCAGTCTCTCAGTTAGAACCTTTCCATACACCTTCCCCGGTACACTAAGAAGGCTTATTCCCCTATAACTACCACACTCCTCCTTACTCCCCTTCCCCTTATACAATGGCACAATTATAGCCCTCCTCCAATCCTCTGGCACCTCTCCCTGCCTCCATGCCAATGTACATATAAGCAACATCCACTCCACCACTACCTCCCCCCCATACTTTAACATTTCAGCCGTTATCCCATCTACCCCCGGTGCCTTTCCCATCTTCAACTTGCCTACTCTCTTCCCTTCCTAATTCTCCCTGAGCATCCTATCGTCTACTACCTGCCTCCATCCCCATGCATGTCACCACCGCCTCCCCTCCCGTCCCCTCATTCATCAAACGATCAAAATGCCTCTTCCACACTTCTCTCACTTCCTCACTTCTACTCACAGCAACTCCATCCTCTCTCTTCATTCTCACACTACCAGATTTTCCTTCTCCTCTTTCTCTTTTAACCTCCTTCCAAAATAGTTTCTTGTTCTCTTTAAACTTTTCATTCAGTTTCCTTCCAAACTCCTCATCCACTCTCCTTTTACTCTCACTCACTATCCTTTTCACTTGTCTCTTACATACATTATATTCTCTCTTCCATCTCTCTCTCACTTCTTCAGACACATTCCTCTGTAAAGTTCTCTTGTATGCCTTCTTTTTCTTCTCTATTGCATCTTTCACTTCTTCTGACCACCAAGCACTCCCTTTCTTAACCCTCTTCTGTGTCTTATATCCTACTACCTCTACTGCTGTCCTCAATACAATCCCTTAAACAATTCATACACATCATTCACTCCCATTCCCTCTCGTATCCCCATCCTTGCATCCCCCAGCACCTCACTCACCCTCCTCTTATATTCCTCCCTATACTCTGCTACATCCAATTTGCCGCTAGCCACCTCCCTCCTATTCCTCACCCCTTCACCCCTCTTACCATACTCCCACTTCACTCTAACCTTCATCCTCACCAACACCGCATAATGGTCGGAGCAATGGACCATTCCTCTCACCACTTTTGCATCACATACATCCTTCCTCAACCTTTCATCTATTGCCACATAATCAATCAGACTCTTTTGTTCTCCTCTCTCATCAATAAACATAAAGCAGAATATAAGAGTTATAGCATAATCAATTACATTCAAGCCATAAATCTTTGGTCAGTAAGTACACAACCATGATGTCTTGATAATAATAGACAAAAGAAAATGCCATAAACTATTATTCATCAAAACTATACAAACCTTAACTCTCTGTTAAGTAAAGGATATTACGGGTAACAAAAAGGTGACCACAGTAGTGTGACTCTGTTTCATCTCCTGTAAGTGTGTGAGTGATAAAGTGTTACCCTTCCATACCTTTTTCATGGCAGCTGTACGGGATATGACAGATTCCTGGATGCGGTACTGCATCAGTCGAGATGTCAGCACTGTCCGCCTCATGCCAATTGTGCTTCCGGTCTTCTTACGACCATCATTTGCCTAGAGAAATCATAAGCATGTTTTATTTAAACTTGCATACAACTTTAACAATCTACAGTATTTGTGAATTTGGAACACTTGTCAAAACTTGAATCCTTGGCTTGATAATGATCAAATGCTTAAAAAAAACTTATGAAAACAAGCATAACTCAAAATAAGTCATACATTATACAGTACCAGTATATGTTTCAGATTATTACAATATTCCAATCTTCCCATCTTCTTTGAGCTTTGTTTCAATGACATTCACTATTATATTCTTACAAATATTAATGCCATACTAACCACTATCAGCATCATACAAAACATCTCAACACTAAAATCATCCAAAAAATATCCAAACTTATCTACACACCACACACACTTCTAGCCACAATAATTAACAAACACATCATCACCATGTTTATCACTGGCATACTCATCACTTTCTATCACTACTACACTTACCACACATATAACCACTCTGAGGTCTGGAAAGTGTTCAGGAGGGGCAATGGACTGGGCAACAGAGTCGGTGCCATCATCTTCCTCTCCCTTATACCATTGTACAAGTCCTCCATAAATGCTACGACATGCTGAGCCTGAACCTTGCCTCGCCACTGAAGACAAATCCCCCTCAATGCCATACACCTGCCCCAATGCATACACTGCCACATTGAATTAATCAGTGATAGGGTCTATACATAATTATACTTTTCTGTGCTTTAAAGTTAAGCTACAGTTACATCACCATTGGTGACACACACTTACAGTACTGTATACATATATGGATAAAATGTGTATTATTATATTAGAACTAACCTTTTTATATGTATCTGTGCTATTTTCACAAATATTTACATAATTAATTCATAATACAATATTCAACAAGCTATAATAAGAATGGCCTACCAAGACAAGCATATCCAGCAGCAGAAGAGGCAAGACCAGCAGCTGTAGGGAAGTTGTTCTTAGAGCATATGTGGATATGCCAGTTCAAGGTGCCTTCTACTCCACTCTCGTGTTTCCTCTTGGATGCTCGTCGCCGCACTGTAAATCACAATACACTACTATATTTACTTAATCTTTATAGGCACAGTACACTGCAATCATATCTGCATTATAATTTTCAATCTTTAGTAAATATAAAGTAGTTACCCTCTTTCAAACAGTTCTGTATTCTTGGGTTCTCCAATGACTCCTCTCTGAAAATATAATAAAGTTACTGAAAAGTATAAAAATTATACGGTATTATGTACAGTCATGGTCAATAATTATCATCTACATATGGGTATCTCAAACAATTTACTATCTAATGTTTTCACGTTCACATATGATATTATTGTTTTAAGTAGTGTGTAGCTACTTGTAATAAATTAAACGATAGTACTTAACCAATATATTGGAAAGATTATCAGCTAAGTAACAGAGGGAAGCTGTCAAATTCTTACATGAGTTACACATATATGTATGATAATTTTTGACTACGACTGTCCATGTATTATGTATAAAAGATCCTGTGATATCCAAGTAATCATATCAGAAAAGTACATATATTACTTCTCAGTACTCTGATAAAATATCCAATAAAGATAAAGATGAAATGTTAAGCAATGAGTCGATTAGGAATTTTGCCTACTTACTTGCCATTAAGCCAAAATTTATCCTCTTTAAATGTTGGTGAGATGGAGATGGTAGTCTTGGCACACATCTCATCTTGGCTGAGGGTGAAGCTGATGGAATCATTCAATGGTAGAATAAGTGTTTCATCTCGTTTACCCCCTGAAAGAAACAATTCATTATGTAGTAACTTATATCTTTTAAGCAAGATGTTACACCAATAAATATACATGTATATAGTAAACATACAGTAATTCTTTATTAGAGATTCTCTAAATATTTTTTTCTGGATTTTCTTCTATATTTCTATAATTCCATTAGGCTATAAATTATATAACTTCCTACCCCAACAACCTTGAGGAAGAGCCTGAAAATGCAAGGCTTTTAATGGCAGGGAACAAACATGAACAAAATGTATACGGTATTTAAAAAACCTGAATTGGGTTTTGACAAACTCAGCAAAAATGTAGAAAATTGGGGAATTCAAGTTTTTGACATATGTTTAATATTATGGGCCTGTTGGGTCTATTTAATTATGAATAATGATACCATTTTATTTTTGCACTCCTTAAAGTTAGTCAGTTAGTTAGTTTGTGATTTAGTTAGTCACATTAATGCTGCATTATATCATGGAAAGCAGGTATTACGGGTCTTATAAAAATTTAATTAAAGAACATAGAGCAAGGACATCTATATCAAGAAATTCGGTACCGTATATCTGCATAAAAGGTCCACGTGGCAAACCTTTATAATTTGTGTATATTTCACAAGGGGACAATGTAATATGTTCATGTGTAATGAATTTAAGAGGAGATTGCACTTATTTTTGGTATAATAGTATATTGAAAATTTCTGCTGTCCAGAGCCTAAGTTGAGTGTTTTCCTGCCATTGTAAACATTGGACAGTCCCAGTAGTCTGCCTCTACATTAGGTCCCAGTAGTTTGCCCAGGTTAGGTCCCGGTAGTCTGCCCAGGTTAGGTCCCGGTAGTCTGCCCAGGTTAGGTCCCGGTAGTCTGCCCAGGTTAGGTCCCGGTAGTCTGCCCAGGTTAGGTCCCAGTAGTCTGCCCAGGTTAGGTCCCAGTAGTCTGCCCACGTTAGGTCCCGGTAGTCTGCCCAGGTTAGGTCCCGGTAGTCTGCCCAGGTACTCTTCCTTGGTCCTGGATTGGTTAGGTCAATTCAGGGTAAAAAAAAGTTATCTCCCTCACAATATTATGGGCAACAATCAATAGAACAAGTAAAAATATGCATGAAAATGTGGGAACAATCCAGGTGGACCTCTTATGCAGAATTACTATAATATACAATATAGTGAACACAGTTCTTCTGTAAATTTAGCGGTAACCAACCCGGTGAGTTGAGGTTAGTTAACGCAATAACGTTAATTCTTTCAATATTTACCGGCATCTTTCCCAGTCAAAGCCGGTGGGTACCTTTGCTAGTATAGATATAGTGAATACAGTACATATGTAAATTTAGCCTTATATAATTACTATCACATTCATATATAACTCATACTTACAATATTTAATGACAGCAATGTTTACAGGTGCTGTACAGGTGACAGTTTTCATCATTGCTCTTACACTCCCTGAATAATATGCGAAAAAAATATTGTCACGCAAATCTTTTAATAAACAACAATACAATACAACAGTGTTGCCAGATCTGCTTGACACTGAGACAAAGCAGTGTTGCCAGATCGTGAGATGCCGATTTCACCAGCCAGCCATCAAAGTTTCATCAGATTTCACCAACATATGGTAATGTAGGCCTATTATAAGGTTTTAACGAAAATTATCACATATAACGTACTGAAGTCTACCTTTTTGGTATTTATTGAAAGAATTACCGTTTTGCAGCAGTGTTGCCAGATCCGGCTAGATCCCAGTCATTTATTGTACTTTATCATGATTATTTCCCGGTAGTTTGCCCAGGTTAGGTCCCGGTAGTCTTCCCAGACTAGGTCCCGGTAGTCTGATGTGGTCTAGGTTAGGTTAGATCAGGCCAGGGAAGGTCAGGCTAATTTCAAAATGCTATCTATCTATCTATAGCTCTGTCGCCTCGTTCCCTCCGGGAACTACCGCCAAGGGGGTGGCCACGGCAGAAGAGTCTCCAGTTTTCCCTGTTCCAACTTACTTGGTCAAGCAGCCCCCTGCCCCTCATGTTTCTCTCCTTTACATACTCTTCCACTCTGTTCTGCCATCTAACTGGTGGTCTGCCTCTCACACCAGGTCCCACAACTTCACTTCCATACACCTTTACAAACTCTTCACCTTGCATTCTCTCTATATATCCAAACAAACGTCAGTGTATTACGTTTCACTCTCTCAACCACTCCACACTTAATACCAATTGCCTTCTCACTAAATACCACATCTCTCATACACACTCATTACTTTCTCCATCCCACCTGGTATGTCCACATGCACCTCTCAAAAAAAAAAAAAAAAAAAAAAAACTCATATCCACAGCACCTATTCTCGACTGATGAGCCGTACTCCAAGGCCAAATGATATATCTTTTGGCCTTGCCCTAACTAGCCCTACTCCATGTCCATGTCTCCGACGCATAATATTATGTCAGTGTTGGCAGGATTATACTATTTCGTAGTCCCCTTTTCACCTCCATACGCATACTTCTACCCTTCATAATCCTTGCCAATGATCCCATGACCTGTCTACCCCTTACTGCTCTCTCCCTAATTTTTCCTTCCATACTTCCATGTTTACACAGAACTGTACCCAGGTACTGTACGTACAGTTGGACACAGGAATTGTGCTACAGCCCAGGTGAAATATACTTGTCCCATTTGAGTAAACAGTGTCTATTATCAGGTAGTTGCTTTTTATTACCATCCTCAATACTGACGTCTGCCCCTGGTGTCTCCTATTTGGCACTAAGGAACTTGACATTGGGAGAAATTGACCATCTTTCACTTGGGCTATTCCTCGAATTCCTGTGTCCAACTGTACATACTTAAACTCCTTCACTTCCTCCATCCTCTCACCCCTCGATCAAAGTTACCTCACACTTCGTCCCAGTTGGTACTCTGTAAGCAGTGTAAGGTGTAGCAAAGTCAATCACTTCAGTTTCTGCCAGCTCTTTCAAATACCATTATTAAGGAAATAAAAAAATAAATATTGAATGAATTACCGTTATTGCGTACGGTTTTTCTACCTTCATTATCCACTTATTTAGACCATTCTAAGACTATTTTCTTCTATGACATTTTCTCCGCAAATGCCCCATTTCCAATCAGGCATTTTGAAATACCAGTGATGGTGATGGTGTGGAGGCGTTTCGTATAATTACAAGTGTGCCTGCTGGAGGGATTGGAGCCATACACTGTAGCCATATTAAAATCCAGAGTCCAGGAGGAGGTAATAATGCAGAGCTATATCGTTGCAGAAAAGAATATACTGTATGTCTTTTAATGTTCAAGCCGTGTGTGATGAATCTAAAATTTTACATGTAAGTCTGGCATAATATTATTCATACTTTTTAAATTATATTTTACATGTGAGTCTGCATAATAGACTGTTTTCTTATAGATTTCAAAGCACAGATAAAAGTAAATGAAGAATCAGTGATTACAAGTATTCCTTTTATTAAGGTATATAATATAATTATATATGACATGATTTAGGATATTGTTATATTATACTGTATATATGAATTAAAATTTCACTAAATAAAATGATATGGATATAAATATTTGATGTTTCTATTTAACCAATAAACAAACTAAAGCCACGACAACTGACTCTCTGACTTTAAACTAATCATACTCTGGCGACACTTGAATGGTAAAGTATGGTACATTATAGTATTGCCAAGGTACTATGATTAAGGGGAAGGTATAGTTCAGACATTTTTGCATATAATGATTCCTCCAAACCATTCCAGACAACAGGATACCATTATATTTCTTCATATGGGTCTGTTTCCTGGCATACTTTGGAGGAGTCAAGGTGCTCCAATCTATCAAAAGTATACTCTCCCCTTAAGGGTCAAAGTTGGCTACCGCTACTATAGCTGTACAACAAGATTAGAAGAGATTTATTCACAAGAAATATATCTATTCAAATAATATTATATGCTGAGGAGATGAGACTTAGAATGTTGCAGTCATCAGTCTCTTCCAGGGAACCATCAACTATATACCTATTACATAAGTATCAAGATTGTTCCACCCTAACCAGAAATTGGCACTGTCTGGCACTGCTTATGTACTATGTTTGGGCAGTGCAGTAAATATAAGAATGAAATTCCTAGAGATTTGGCCAAATACACTGACCAGTACAGGACCTATCAATTTTTCACAGTATGATTTGATGTAGCCTATGTGGTGAAACATGTAATAAAACCTATATTATACTTTAATGTTAATTAAAATTTGTTTCCTTACTAGAGTCATTACTATTGTGTTGAGGGTCATCTTTATTGTGTTCCAGGATGTTGTTTAATAAAGGTCACCAGGAACAACTTCTGCTCCAAGTTCAGTGGTACATACATACATACATACACCTACAGTTGCCATGGTGATGAAGATGGATTGTTTAAGGTCTGGTGACACGACATGAGCGATATTCTCTTTGCCATTCCTCGTGTGAACCGTAATGTCTGTTGTGGTCTGTGTATCTATGTAACTCTATGTAACTCTCTCTCACTCACCTATACTTTGGCACCTTACACCCATAAGCCACACCCACTTCCCCACCAGTCCCCAGCCCCCTTCCACCACCACTCCCCCCCTCCCTTCCATCACCAAATCCCGCCCACTTCTCCACCACTCCCCCCACCCCTACACTATCACGCCCCGCCCCCATTCAACAACAACAAACCCCTCCCCTTGAAGCCCCTCCCTCCCCCCGTTCTCCACCACGCCCCCACCCCTACACCATCACCTCCCTCCCCCCGTTCTCCACTACGCCCCCACCATTACACCCCCACCCCCATCCAACGACAACAAACCCCTCCTATTTGCCCGTGAAGCCCCTCCACCACGCCCCTCCCCAAACCCCGCCCCTCACTCCTCCCAGTCAGTAGGTGTTTATCTTTCCCTCCTTTCTTCCTTCCCTCCCTTCCTCCTCCTCCACTATTCAGTTTGACACACCTCAAGGTTGACCTCTCGTGCTGCAGTCTTGACCTCACATACGTCTCTCTACCTTACTCACTTCATCTCTAGTTCAAACTTCACCTCTCTTTTCAACCCTGACCTCTCCTTTGAAACCTGACCTCTCTTCTGCAGCCTGACCTCTCTTCTGCAGCCTGACCTCTCTTTTGAAACCTAACCTCTTTTGAAACCTGACCTCTTTTGAAGCTTAACCTCTCCCCTGTAGTGTGACCTCTGGTTTGAAGCGTGACCTCCCGTTTGAAGGGTGACCGACCGTCTTCTGAAAACAGAGTTCTTTTGAAGCTTGACATTTCTTCTACAGTGTGACCTCAGCTTTGAAACTTGTCCTTTCTCCTCAAGCTTGACCTAACTCCGCCTCTCCCCTGCCCCCCCCCCCCTCTATGACCTTTAATTTGCAAACTTGTGAATGATTTAATTATGAGTTCACCAGATTTCACTTACTGCCCTTACATATTCACTCCCTCCCTTCCTCCCTCCCTCTCTCCCACCCTTCCTCTCTTCCTCCCTCCTTACACACTCCCTCCCTCCCTCCCTCTCTTCCTCCCTCCCTCTCTTCCTCCCTTACACACTCCTTCCCTCCCTTAAATTCCTTAAAGGGATTTATAGTACAGAGTTGCTGATAAAAAAAAGTATATATTCCAAGAAACAACAGGCCAAAACCACCATTATTATTATTATTATTATTATTATTATTATTATTATGTTGTTGTTGTTGTTGTTGTTGTTGTTGTTGTTGTTGTTGTTGTTAGTGTTGTTATTATTGTTATTGTTATTATTATTTTGTTGTTGTTATTATTATTTTGTTGTTGTTGATGTGGTCCTGTTTGTTCCTTGGCATATTATATACTTTGGAGGAATCAAGATTCTCCAATGTATCAAAAAGTAGTTTATTATTCACGACAGAAAATAATCTCATATTTGTTATTTTTACCAACTTGTGTAAATGTGTAGTTTTGACCTGAAATGACCTCTCAAGTGTGACCTAAAATAATAAACTAGTAAATTTGACCTGAAATGACCTGTGAACTCCACACTGCAGAAATGGCTTTTGGAAATACCAGCCTTGTGAACCTGTATGGGTGTGACCTCTCCAGTGTAACATAAAGTGACCTGAAAAGAAAGAGTGACCTTGTGTGACCTGTGTGTGATTTTGGAACTTGACCTATCATTGAAAATTTTGAACCTATCACCAATACCACTACCACCACTACCACCACTACCACCACAACCACCACTACCACCACCACTACCACCACTACCACAACTACCAATGGATGATAAACTACTGGAGGGTGGTGGGGGTGGGGGTACAGGAGGAGGGGGAGGGGGTTATCATGAGGTAGGACTGAGGGGGGGACTGATGAGGGGCGTGGGTGTGGGTGTGGGTGTGGGTGTGGGGGTGAACATGGGTGGCTACTCCATTAACGGCCTCCTCACACCCACCACCCAGGGAGAACCACCGCCCACTATCCTACACAACCTCACACCCATTAAATACGGTAAGTAATAATAATAATAATAATAATAATAATAATAATAATAATAATAATAATAATAATAATAATAGGCTCAGTATGGCAGTAATAATAATAATTCTGTATCAATATAATGCCCTCCAATAATAATAATAACCAATAATAATAATAATAATAATAATAATAATAATAATAATAATAATAATAATAATAATAATAATAATAACAATAATAATAATAATAATAATAATAATAATAATAATAATAATAATAGGCTAAGTATGGCAGCAATAATAATACTAATACTACTAATACTACTAATAATAATTTCCATATATTATACACGATCATAGATAGGGTCCTTAATTAATTGGGTTTGGATAAGAGGACTTTCTAATTCCTTCAAATATAATATATACTCCATTATCAACTATACGGTATGTTTATAATAGGAGTAATAGGAGACAATGGGTCGATTCCACAGTGGTTTGTTTTGTTTTGTAAGCTCGCAATCGAAAGAATGTTTGTCGTGTAAATGCCTTATGGGTGAATTATTTAATGAATTTGGTGAGTAATCTATACAGTGATCATTATTATCTAACTGTTGGATAGATATTGTGAATGTGGATACTCACCTTTTGGAAAATAATGAAGCCTTAAAATTGTGGTTGGTTGGGGAGCTAACAAACCAATACCACTGTCGAATCGACCCAATGTTTTCTAGTTTATTTGGAGGATTCAGTAGCCCTCCAATTTACCATTAATTAATAAGAGGGTAATACACAACAATACGTACAGTCGGCACCATAAGTTCGCTTCATTTTAAACTGTGTATGTATTCGCTATAGTGATGTTGTAATACAATTTTAAGTAATGCAGAGATGATAGATATATATAGTTCTCAAATGGTATATTACGACGTGTGTTGTTGAAAAATACAACTATTTGAGAATGCAACTATCTGGTCGTATTAGTAATATTTAGTACAGTTGCCAAAAAAGATATTGCGACAAATATTGATAAAACTTTAATCATAGTAATATTCACAACTATTTGTAGGGACTATTAAGCATGTATAACAGAAGGAAATATACATATCCTTCTGTAATACATACTTATAATCCCTACAAACAACTATGGACATTAATAATTTAATGTTGTATCAATAGTTGTCGCAATACATTTTTTGGCAACTGTACACGAGATAGACGCGATTATATGCTACCGACTGTACACACGCTATTGTTTACGAGGGTTAAAAACACATTAATTAAGTATGTAAGACTACGTAATTACAATACAACATTATTATTATTAATATTTTTATTTTGCTAATCACTGAGTCACTTGGTAGACCATTTATTGCAGTACTTCCAGAATATTGACCTCTCCTTCCAGAATAGTGACCTCTCCTTCCAGAATAGTAACTTCTCCTTCCAGAATAGTGACCTCTCCTTCCAGAATAGTAACTTCTCCTTCCAGAATAGTAACTTCTCCTTCCAGAATAGTGACCTCTCCTTCCAGAATAGTAACTTCTCCTTCCAGAATAGTAACTTCTCCTTCCAGAATAGTGACCTCTCCTTCCAGAATAGTAACTTCTCCTTCCAGAATAGTGACCTCTCCTTCCAGAATAGTAA
This sequence comes from Petrolisthes manimaculis, assembly GCA_034508575.1. Taxonomy (NCBI): domain Eukaryota; kingdom Metazoa; phylum Arthropoda; class Malacostraca; order Decapoda; family Porcellanidae; genus Petrolisthes; species Petrolisthes manimaculis. The sequence continues at coordinate 69,790 of JAWZYT010000613.1, read as the reverse complement.
CTTCTCCTTCCAGAATAGTGACCTCTCCTTCCAGAATAGTAACTTCTCCTTCCAGAATAGTAACCTCTCCTTCCAGAATAGTGACCTCTCCTTCTATATAGACTGTGTAAGAATTTTTTGACCAACCGTACCCTGGAGTACCTTGATTCCTCCAAAGTATGTGAGGAAATAGAACCAATACATATAAATATAATAGAACCTTAATTAATTGTTGCTTGGAGTAGTTTGGAGGAGCCTGGAGGAATCATTTGCTCCAGATTTATCACCTATAACATTCCAGTTGTTGTTGTTGTTGTTGTTGTTGTTGTTGTTGATGTTGTTGTTGATGTTCCAGTGATAATATTTAATGTATTTTATTTACTACATGCATGTGGTTTTCCTTCCTTCTTCCTCGTTTCCATATTTATTATTATTTTCAATTTTTTATTCTTTTATCCTCATCTTCTTTGGTAACGTATCACTCTCTTTTTTTATTTTATTTCTTTCTTTTATTTGTATTTCCTTTCGTTCTTTTCATCCCATCCTTCATTTTTATCATCTTCCTCATTTCCGTATTAACCATTATTACTATTCATTTTTAATCTTATCTTCTCTGCTAACGTATCCCTCTTTTTTTTTTTTTTTTGTATTTCCTTTCTTTCTTTTCATCCCATCTATGCACTTTCATTTTTATCATCAACTTCCTCATTTCCATATTAACCATTTTATTTCTTTATTCTTTCACCTCATCTTCTTCTTAGCTAACGTATATATATATATCACAATTATCTTATTTCTAATTTAGTGGTTTTTTTCTTACTGTTCCATTCATCAGTAACGATCAAAAAGAACGTTTGCGTGTCTCTTTATTAACTTTTTAAATTAATAATACACATTTTTAATAAACACCTATACAGTAATATTTTTTCCACGTTTTTTCTTTCCTTTTTACAACCTCAGTTTCGTACGTGTCTTTGTTTTGTTTTGTTTCACTCCTTTTTCTGAAAATTTCCCTCTTTATCATAATAATTATCACTACACTCGCTTCACTCAGATTATTATTATTATCGCGCCTTTTTCTGAAATTTTCCCTCCTTACCATATCACTTTACTCGTTTCACTCAGATTATTATTATTATTATTATTATTATTATTATTATTATTATTATTATTATTGTTTATATTTTTTCGCGCCTTTTTCTGCTATTTTCCCTCCTTACCATATCACTATAATCGTTTCACTCAGAATACTATTATTATTGTTTATATTTTTCCCGCCTTTTTCTGATATATTTCCCGCCTTTTTTTTTATATATTTCCCGCCTTTTTTTCTGATACATTTCCCGCCTTTTTTTCTGATATATTTCGCGCCTTTTTTCTGATATATTTCGCGCCTTTTTTCTGATATATTTCGTGCCTTTTTTCTGATATATTTCGCGCCTTTTTTCTGATATATTTCCCGCCTTTTTCTGCTATATTTCCCGCCTTTCCGTGCCTCATCTGTGTGTTCCCTTCCCAGCAAAGAGCCAGAAGAAGTGTGTGTTTCCCCGAGCCTCGTGTTGCGTCTTATATACGGAGCAAGAGCGACTAAATCGTTTACCCTAACTCAATGACTGTTATTAGGCTAACTTAGTTACTCGCCCACCATCTCCTCTCTCCCCTCCCTCCCTCCCCCCCCCCTCTCTCTCTCTCAACTTCCTCCCCCCAACACTTTTTGCTTCCTCTCTCTCTCTCTCTCTGCCTTTCCCTCTTCATTTCTCTCCATCAACTTCTCCCCTCCCCCTCTCTCTCTGTCTCTCCCTCTTCGTTTCTCTCCATCAACTCCCCCCCCCCCCCCCAACACTTTTAGCTTCCTCTCTCCCTTCACCCCCGTAGGAGGGTTTTGCTATAATAATGTGGGCAATACTTACAGGGTTTTGGCGCCCCTTCGACCCCAGCCAGTAGCTTTCCGTTCTTCAACTGACCCTCTTTTCTTTTTATTTCCTTCCTGCTTGCTGTCACACCTCTCTATCACCTTTTTCTAGCGCTCTATAGGACCTCGATGTTGCGGCGCCTAATATCCATCAATCAAATCTCTCCCTTCACTATCTCTCCCCCCCTTCTCCTCTCTCTCTCTCTCTCTCTCTCTATCTCTCTCTCTCTCTCTCTCATTTTTTTAACTGTTGTTGAATTTCGTTCCCATCAAACTGGTTACCAATTGTTATTATTTTTCTTACCCACAGTAAATATTGAAATGTGTATCTCAACTTCATTCTCATAACTCCAGTTCATGTGACGAAACACTGGCGAAAATTTAAGATATACTGTATAAAAAAATAAAAAATAAAAAATAAAATATATATATATATATATATATATATATATATATATATATATATATATATATATATATATATATATATATATGAGTGTATGTATGTAAGTATGTTTACGAATGTGTATATATGTATGTATGTAGGTATATGTAGTGGAATAGCAGCAGTATCATTGGGTGTATGTATATATGTATTTATTTGTATATTTTTATTTCTTCTTCTTCAGGATATAGGGATTAGTGGAGTATGTATGTATGTATTTATATGTATATTTTCATTTTTTCTTCAGGATATAGTGACTGTAGTGGAACATCATCAACAGTGGGTGTATGTATGTATGTATGTGTATATTTATCTATGTATGTATTTATATGTATATTTTTATTTTTTCTTCAGGATATAGTGACTGCAGTGGAACATCATCATCATCATCATCATCAGGCAGTACTACAATGACAACACCTACTGGTATCTCTATTACACTGGGTACACCTTTACCCACACACCCACACACACAGACACACACACATATACATCCACACCATCATCATCATCACCCACATCATCCACATCCACATACACACCCACATCCACACGCTACACACCCACACTCACATCACCATTCTCATCTCCAACACCCACACCCACACCCACACCATCACCATCACCATCTTCATAACCCTCCTCCACCTCCTCCACCACCACCACCACCACTCGTCTCCTCCACCAGTACCTCCACCTCGTCTCTCACCTCCACCCTTGCTTCCACCTCCACCCCTTCCTCCCCTCCCTCCAATTCCATTTCCTTTACTACACTCACTGCTGGAGCTCTCAAGAGGAAACAAAGGCGTTATAGGTAAGATAAACAAAAACAATGCAAGATTATTTATACAGTTGTCTTCACTAATAACGAGTACAGTGTCCCGAGGGTTTAGTGAAATGTGGCACCACTGTGTATACTTACTCGAAGTGGTTGTAAATGTGGCACCACTGTGTATACTTACTCGAAGTGGTTGTAAATGTGGCACCACTGTGTTTGTTTACTCGAAGTGGTTGTAAATGTGGCACCACTGTGTTTGTTTACCTGTAGTAGTTGTTAATGTGGCACCACTGTGTTTGTTTACCTGTAGTAGTTGTTAATGTGGCACCACTGTGTTTGTTTACCTGTAGTAGTTGTTAATGTGGCACCACTGTGTTTGTTTACCTGTAGTAGTTGTAAATGTGGCACCACTGTGTATACTTACTCGAAGTGGTTGTAAATGTGGCACCACTGTGTTTGTTTACCTGTAGTAGTTGTAAATGTGGCACCACTGTGTTTGTTTACCTGTAGTAGTTGTAAATGTGGCACCACTGTGTATACTTACTCGAAGTGGTTGTAAATGTGGCACCACTGTGTTTGTTTACCTGTAGTAGTTGTAAATGTGGCACCACTGTGTTTGTTTACCTGTAGTAATAGTAAATGTGGCACCACTGTGTTTGTTTTCTCAGGTGATGTACTCGTTATTAGTGAAGGTAAGTGTACAGTTCCAGTCCAATATGTTGTCATGAAAACATTATTAAGTTGTATACCTATAGACAGTGAAAGACAAATCACGATATTAATCTCTCTCTCTCTCTCTCTCTCTCTCTCTCTCTCTCTCTCTCTCTCTCTCTCTCTCTCCAGGACAACCTTCAGTAACTTCCAACTCGAGGAATTAGAGAGAGCCTTCCACCGAACCCATTACCCAGACGTGTTCTTCAGAGAGGAACTGGCACTCAGGATTGACCTCACCGAAGCCAGGGTCCAGGTCAGTATGAAAGAGAGAGAGAGAGAGAGAGAGAGAGAGAGAGAGAGAGAGAGAGAGAGAGAGAGAGTGAGAGAGAGAGAGAGAGAGAATATGAGTGTGTGTGTGTGTGAGTGACAGAGAGAGCTATGAGAGAGAGACAGAGAGAGACAGAGAGAGAGAGAGAGAATATGAGTGTGTGTGTGTGTGTGAGTGACAGAGAGAGCTATGAGAGAAAGAGAGAGAGAGAGAGAGAGAGAGAGAGAGAGAGAGAGAGAGAGAGAGAGAGAGAGAGAGAGAGAGAGAGAGAGAGAGAGAGAGAGAGAGAGAGAGAGAGAGAGAGAGAGAGAGAATATGAGTGTGTGTGTGTGAGTGACAGAGAGAGAGAGAAAGAGGGAGATAGAGAGTGTGTGTGTGTGTATGTATATTTGTATGTGTGTGTGTGTGTATGTATATTTGTATGTGGTAATTAATAACAGAAGCTGACCAATACGTAATGAAAGTGTATTATCATCTTATGGAATTATCATTATTATTATATCATTATTAGTAGTAGTTGTATTATTATTATTATTATTATTATTAGTAGTAGTAGTAGTATAAGTAGTAGTAGTAGTTGTAGTTGCATGATTATTTTTATTATTATTATTATTATTATTATTATTATTATTATTATTATTAGTAGTAGTAGTAGTAGTAGTAGTTGTAGTTATATGATTATTTTTATTATTATTATTATTATTAGGAGTAGTAGTAGTAGTAGTTGTAGTTATATGATTATTATTATTATTATTATTATTATTATTAGAAGTAGTAGTAGTAGTAGTAGTAGTAGTAGTAGTTGTAGTTATATGATTATTTTTATTATTATTATTATTTTTATTATTATTATGAGTAGTAGTAGTAGTAGTAGTTGTAGTTATATGATTATTTTTATTATTATTATTATTATTATTATTATTATTATTAGTAGTAGTAGTAGTAGTAGTAGTAGTTGTAGTAATATGATTATTATTATTATTATTATTATTATTATTATGAGTAGTAGTAGTAGTATAAGTAGTAGTAGTAGTTGTAGTTGCATGATTATTATTATTATTATTATTATTATTATTATTATTATTAGAAGTAGTAGTAGTAGTTGTATTATTATTATTATTATTATTATTATTATTATTATTATTATTAGAAGTAGTAGTAGTAGTTGTATTATTATTATTATTATTCAGTATAAGTATATATATATATATGTGTGTTGTAGTACATAGGTTATCTCACAGTTGTATGTCACTGATGGGACAGAAACACATGCACACCAGTTATGTCCCTATGCATGAATATCTTTGATGGTATATACGATGGTACAATACAATGCAGATACGATGGTACAATACAATACAGATACGAAGGTTGTATTGTATTATATATATACGATGATACAATACAATACAGATACGATAGTTGTATTATATTATATATATACGATGATACAATATAATACAGATACGATAGTTGTATTGTATTATATATATATACGATGGTACAATACAATACAGATACGATGGTTGTATTTTATTGTATATATACGATAATTGTATTTTATTGTATATATTTTACTAATGTGTTACGTGTTGTAGGTTTGGTTTCAAAACAGACGAGCCAAGTGGAGGAAACAAGAGAAACTCGCTATGAAACAACATGAAGCTACGGCGGTGGCGGCAGCAGCGGCGGCGGCGGCTGCAGCGGCGGTAGCGGCGGCAGGACAACACCAACACCAACACCAACAACAACAACAACAACAACATGGTGATGGTGTGATGGGAGTGAATGTAACACCAGATCAACTTATTCTGGCCCCACTCACACCACTCACAGGTTAGTTAGATATCACCCCACTCACAGGTTAGTTATTTATCACACCACTCACACCACTCACAGGTTAGTTATTTATCACCCCACTCACAGGTTAGTTATTTATCACACCACTCACACCACTCACAGGTTAGTTAGATATCACCCCACTCATATACAGGTTAGTTATTTATCACACCACTCACACCACTCACAGGTTAGTTAGTTATCACCCCACTCACACCACTCACAGGTTAGTTAGTTATCACCCCACTCATATACAGGTTAGTTAGTCATTAGCCCACTCATCACTCCACTCATACTCAACCCACTCCCCTTTGGATAATATAAAATACATTTTAATATATTACTTTATAATTAAATGTCATTATATATACATTATTTTATTCTTGTTATGGAATATTGTATTTTATTAGGATGGGGATATTTAATTAAATGAGTAATACACTTTTGGTACACTCACAATCCAAAAACAGGATCAGATTAACAAAAATAATAATGATGTTGTTTAAAATAGTCTGTAGGAATCATTAATCTATATATTTATTAATTAACAAAAACAATAACAGCCTGTTGCTTAGAATAGTTTGGAGGAATCGGTTACCTTTACAGGGGGTCCGGATTTTTTTACCCGAAAATTTGTCAAATGGATGCATCATTAATTCTGAAAAGAAAATACTCTATTGATATGATCTTTTTTTTTTTTTTTAGTTTAGCGATAATTGAGACATTTAATTAAGGGTGTGGGTGGGAGTAGGGGACAGGCTTGGGGGGGTGCGGGTATATGGGGACAGGCTTGGGGTGGGTAGAAAGCCTGTCCCCCTATTCCTGCACCCCTCTAACCCCCCAAGCCTGTCCCCCTACTCCTGCAAACCCCAAAACAAATCCCCCCCAAGCCTGTCCCCCTATTCCCACACCCCCTTATATGTGTGACATTTGAACGGGGGGGTTTTGGAGGTTGCAGGTGTAGGGGGACAGGCTTGGGGGGTTTGGGGGGTGCAGGAATAGGGGAATAGGCTTTCTACCCACCCCAAGCCTGTCCCTATATTCCCGCACCCCCCCAAGCCTGTCCCCTACTCCCACCCCCCTTTAATTAAATGTCTCAATTACCGCTAAACTAAAAAAAAAAAAAAGATCACATCAATAGAGTATTTTCTTTTCAGAATTAATAAAACAGGCATTTGACAAATTTTCGGGTAAAAAAATCCGGACCCCCTGTATATATTTATTGATTAATTATTATTCTGTTGCTTAGAAAAGTTTGGAGGAATCAGTTACTTATATTACATGAATTAATACATTATTCTTTCATGTATCTCTAATATACTAATTAATCCTACAGCTGTAACCACGCCCACTGAAGTGACGTCATCCACTGTAACCACGCCCATCCCTCCAAGCTCCCCCCCCTCCCCCCCCCACCACCACCACACACACACCACCAACACACACCAACACACAGCATCTCCTTCGGTACCGGTATGTTTATATGTATGTATGTACAGTTAGCTCCACTCCTGCGTTTATCCCCTCCTTAGAGTGAAAGATATGAATGTTTCGAATATTTTAAACTTATGAATCGGGATTCGAATTTCTGACTGCTCCAACATTGGCAACGACAGGGGAGAAACGCGGGAGTGGAGCCAACTGTATGTATTCTATTGGTATGTATGTATGTATTCTATTGGTATGTATGTATGTATGTATGTCACAGTGAGATAGTATAGGAGATACTTATATAATATCCAGTTTCAGGAGGTAATTCACTATCGTTACATTGGAGTGCCTTGATTCCTCCAAAGTGTGTCAGGAAACAGGAGCAGATGGATAAAACTAATGGTGTTCTGTTGCTTGGAATAGTTTGGAGGAATCATTTGCTCCAGATTTACCAACACTGTCCTTTCTCCTTAATAATAATAATAATAATAAAAAGAAAAGAGAGAAAGTGAGACAACATTACCGTAAAGAGAGAGAGAGAGAGAGAGAGAGAGAGAGAGAGAGAGAGAGAGAGAGGATGTTGTGAATTTAGTTATTATTATTTCTGTAAATGTGTATAATATTGTGTATCCTATAATATATACAATGTAGAAATGTATAGTGTATACTATTATATACTGTGTGTGTGTATGTGTGTATCCATACAGAAAACAATATATGTAGTGTATGTATTTTGTGTGTGTATGTGTGTGTGTTTGTGTATACAGTATGTGTAGTGTATAATAATATATTCTGTGTGTGTATGTGTATGTGTGTGTGTGTGTGTGTGTGTGTGTGTGTGTATGTGTGTGTGTGTGTGTACCAAGGGAATGAAGCCTAATAATGCTACACTTGTCAGGTCTCATGCTATGTAGTGTGTGTGTGTGTGTGTGTGTGTGTGTGTGTACTACTCTCTCTGTCTGTGTGTAATATATTGTGTGTGTACTGTATATATGTGTGTGTAACTTTTGATTTAACTGTGTGTGTGTATGACTGTGTGTGTGTGTGTGTGTGTGTGTGTGTGTGTGTGTGTGTAATACTGTCTCTGTCTGTATGTAATAATATCGCGTGTGTGTGTGTGTGTAACTTTTGATTTAACTGTGTGTGTGTGTGACTGTGTGTGTGTGTGTGTGTGTGTGTGTACGACTGTGTGTGTGTGTGTGTACGACTGTGTGTGTATGTGTGTACGACTGTGTGTGTATGTGTGTGTGTGTACGACTGTGTGTGTGTGTGTGTGTGTGTGTGTACGACTGTGTGTGTATGTGTGTACGACTGTGTGTGTGTGTGTACGACCCTTTTTTTTCATCTATCTCTTCTTCTTCTGCTTCCAATATTTACAAAACCATGAATCATTGTAGTTCTCTCTCTCTCTTTCTCTCTCTCACACACACACACACAAACACACATAGTCTCACTCTCTCTCTCACACACACAAACACACACAGTCTCTCTCACTCTCTCTCTCACACACACACAAACACACACAGTCTCTCTCTCTCTCACACACACACAAACACACAGTATCTCTCTCTCTCTCTCTCTCTTTCTTACACACAAACACACACAGTCTCTCTCTCTCACACACACAAACACACAGTATCTCTCTCTCTCTTACACACACACAAACACACAGTATCTCTCTCTCTCTCTCTTACACACACACAAACACACAGTATATCTCTCTCTCTCTCACACACACAAACACACACAATCTCTCTCTCTCTCTCACACACACACACACACAGTCTCTCTCTCTCACACACACACAAACACACAATATCTCTCTCTCTCTCTCTTACACACACAATCACACAGTCTCTTTCTCTCGCACACACACAAACACACAGTCTCTCCCTCTCTCTTTTTTTTTTCTCTCTCTCTCTCTCTCTGTTTTAGCCATGTGTGTGACTAATGCATTTATAGATATTGTCAGTTATTTCTGCTATCCAATATGCACGTCACAACTCTATGTAGGCAACCCCTTTCTTTATTTTCATACCAATTAGGCCTATAGGATAAATTTTATACAAAAGCCTACAACACAACTCTACTGGGTTTTTTATTTCTATTTTATATTTATATATTTTTTTTAATATCCGTCAACAGAACAAAAATGGAAAAATTATGCATGTTATATTCACGTAAATTTTGTATATCTTTATTATTATTATTATTATTATTATTATTATTATTATTATTATTATTATTATTATTATTATTATGTGAAGGAAATTTCTAGTGATGAGTATTATATATATATATATAAAGTATTTGGTGACGCAGAATAATAATATAAATAGAAATTATTGTTTTATATATACAGTATCTATATTGTTTATGCAGTGTTCGAAGCATAATTAAGAGCCTAATATATTTTTAGTGAATAATAATAATAATAATAATAATAATAATAATAATAATAATAATAATAATAATGATAATGATAATATTAATAATAATAATGATAATATTAATAATAATAATAATAATAATAATAATAATAATTATAATAATAATATATTTTTAGTGAATAATAATAATAATAATAATAATGGAAAATTACCACCAAAACACCGCAAATATTTCCCAGTTTTTGTGCACCAATCAAACCCCAAAACGTGGTGGCAGATTATATGGTCCACCAATCACCAACCCAGACGGACAGACGGGGCTTAACGAGGAACCAATGAACGCCGGCCTCAGCTATCACGTGATCCTGAGCGCGGGAGAGTTTTGGCGGGCTAATTAAACAGATGCCGTAATACAATTAGTGGATCGAACATCAAACGCTTCCCCTTCCCTTCACGGTGTGCTATTCCATCCCAAGCAGCGATATGAACTCTTTAATTAACAGGCTTCAGGCTTATAATACTCTGATTTTTTTTATTTTCCTTACCCTTCTTCCAGCCTCTGTCAGGGAATGTATGTATGTAGTGTACAAAAATGTGTTGTCGTTCAATAATATAAAATAAAAGTATAAAACATTTATGATCGGTATTCAACCTTGATACGAAATGACTGTATGTATGTATATATGTAATATGTTGATAGATCCATTTATATATATAAAACACTCCGTCTGTCTGTCTGTGTGTGTGTTTAGCCGCTATGCACGGCCACATCGTTTACCTGGAATAAAAAGTAATTTTGATCGGTGAAGCCTGGGAAGCGTCCTCGGCCTACAATTTTTTTTTAATGACCAATGGGGGGTTTGGGGGGTTCGATCCCAGTACCCTGCAGCCCAAGCCACTGTTATTTGGCCTTAACCAAAAGATCCCAGGTTCGAATCCCCGGTACATTTTATTATTTTTTGTTTTTTTTACAAATGATACACTATTCTTACCGGTGTAGGCCCGGGAATTTCCTCGGTCTAATTTTATTTTTGGTGGATATGTGTTTCTTGAATTATCAGCTTAAAACAACCAAAAATTTATGGCTTTCTCAACATAGACTCTATGGTCTCAAGCATCAAGGATGTAGGCAGGCCTGGCTTGCATGCTCAGTTTAAGAATGAATTCAAACCACAAAATGTTGAACACCTAAATTTAATACTAAATCTAAGGACAGTGAAAAAAAAGAAGTTTTAAAATGACCAATGGCGGGGGTGTCGACCCAGTACCCCTGCAGCCACTCGGGCCTTGCTATTTAATCGTGGCTGTTACAATGCCACCTTCTGCTGTAGTTGCATTATGGATAACTTTTGTGGTTGTAAAGCTGGCATGGTTTCTCTGGGGGACCAACAACTACACCGGATAATAGACTCCTCCCACCCTCGTAATAAGTTCACTTGTTTTTGTGTTTTTATATATAAAAACAATCAGAGGAAATTTATTGACAAAACCACATGTAGGATCTTTACCCGGACAACGTCGGGTATCACTGCTGGTATATAATAAAAGTATGAAAGATTTATGATCGGTATTCAACGTTGATAGGAAATGACTGTATGTAAGTTTTACCGGTATGTATGTATGTATGTATGTAATATGTTGATAGATCCATGAAATATATAATAATAACAATAACATTTAATACTAACTTTATAACATTTTTCTCCCATAATATTTAATACTAACTTGGTAATACTTTTTTCCCATAACAATAACACTTAATACTAACTTGGTAATACTTTTTCCCATTTAATACTAACTTGGTAACATTTTATTCCCATAACAATAACATTTATATAATACTAAGTTGGTAACATTTTTTTCCATAACAATAACATTTAATACTAACTTGGTAATAGTGACTTTTAACTTGGTAATAACATTTTCCTTAACATTTAATACGTTATAACTTGGTAATAGTGACTTTTAACTTGGTAATAACATTTTCCTTAACATTTAATACGTTATAACTTGGTAATAGTGACTTTTAACTTGGTAATAACATTTTCCTTAACATTTAATACGTTATAACTTGGTAATAGTGACTTATAACTTGGGAATAACATTTAATACGTTATAACTTGGTAATAGTGACTTTTAACTTGGTAATAGTGACTTTTAACTTGGTAATAGTGATTTTTCCCCCCAGGATCGTCTTCCCCCGGTGTGTACCTGGGAATGGAATGGACTGTCCCCCCCTTCCCCCCAACCTCCTCCCTCACCACACCACCCCCTCCCTCCTCACCCACCACCCCTACCTCCTCTCCTTCCTCACCCCCTTCCACCCCTCCCTGCTATCTCAGTGTACGGCCCCCTGATCTCGACCCCCCCACCACCCCCAATGAAGATGAGAAACCCCCCATTTTGAGTTTTGTGCCCCCCTCCCTTGGTCTGCCCTCCCCCTCCCCCTCCTCTTCCCTCTCTCTCACTCCCTCTTCCTCCCTCTCTCTTCCCCCATCTTCTTCCCTCTCTCTTCCTCTCTCTTCCATCCCTCTCACTCACTCCTCTTCCCTCTCTCTTCCCCTCTCTTCCATACCTCTCACTCCCTCTTCCTCCCTCCCTCTCGCCCCATCTTCCCTCTCCCTGGCTCCCCCTCACTCTTCTTCTTCTTCTTCATTCTCTCTCACTCCCTCTTCCCTCTCCCTCAGCCCTTCTTCCATTTCCTTCACCCCTCCTTCTGCTCTCTCTCTCTCTTCTTCCTCCTCCTCTTTATCTGTTACTTCTTCTCATTCCCTCATTCCCTCTTCACTGTCTCTCTCTTCCCCTTCTCTCTCTCTCTGCTCCACTTCTCCCTCTCTCGCCAATTCTTCTTCTTCTTCTCCTGCATTCTCTCTCACACCCTCTTCACTCTCTCTCACATCACCATCCTCGCTCTCTCTCACTTCCTCCTCCTCCTCCTCCCTTTCTTTCTCCACTTCCCCGTCCCTATCTTTCACTCCTTCCGCCTCTCTCACATCACCCCCCTCGCTCTCTCTCACGCCCACGCCCTTACCCATCACGCCCACACCCCTGCCCATCACGCCCACGCCCTTACCCATCACGCCCACGTCCCTGCCCATCACGCCCAACGCTCTGACTCAACTCAGATCCCGTGTCAGAGATCAGACTTCTGCTTTCCTTAACCTAACTTCAGACTAGACGAGAGAGAGAGAGAGAGAGAGAGAGAGAGAGAGAGAGAGAGAGAGAGAGAGAGAGAGAGAGAGAGAGAGAGAGAGAGAGAGAGAAAAAAAGGATATACACACAAACACACACACACACACACAGAGAGAGAGAGAGAGAGAGAGAGAGAGAGAGAGAGAGAGAGAGAAAGGATATACACACAAACACAGAGAGAGAGAGAGAGGAGGGGAAAAATGATATACAAAGAGAGAGAGTGAGATAGGAGAGAAAAAAGAAAGGATATACACAGAGAGAAAGAGATAGAAAAGAAAGGATATACAAAAAAAAGAGAGAGAGAGAGAGAGAGAGAGAGAGAGAGAGAGAGAGAGAGAGAGAGAGAGAGAGAGATGAGGGTATAGAGAAAGGATATGCAGAGAGAAAAAAAGAAAAGATATACAGAGAGAGATAGAGAGAGAGAGAGAGAGAGATAGAGAGCTAGATACCCCCACCTCCCCATCCATCACTGAGTAGGTTTCACTGAACACGGCCACACAAGACTCAATTTAAAACCTCATTACTCTTTCCATGTCGAGGAAGTCTTAGGAAACACACCCAAGGTTTCACTTCTTACCTCCCTCCCTCCATCTCTCCCTCTCTCTCTCCCTCCCTCCCTCCATCCCTCCCTTCCTCCTTCCAGCCCTCTCCCTCCATCCTACCCTCTCTCCCTCCCTCCTTCCAGCCCTCTCCCTTCATCCCCCCTTCCTTCCTTCCTTCTTATTTTCTTCCCTTCCTCCCTTCTTCATTCCTTCTTATTTTTCTTCCCTTCCTCCCTTCTTATTTTTCTTCCCTCCCTCCTTCCTTCTTATTTTCTTCCCTCCCTTCCTTCTTATTTTTCTTCCATCCCTCCCTCCTTCCCTACCCCCTTCCTTCCTTCTTATTTTTCTTCCCTCCCTCCTTCCTTCTTATTTTCTTCCCTCCCTCCCTCCTTCCTTCTTATTTTTCTTCCCTCTCTCTCTCTCTCTCCCTCCTTCCTTCTTATTTTTCTTCCCTCTCTCCCTCCTTCCTTCTTATTTTTCTTCCATCCATCCATCCCTTTCTCTCTCCTTCCTTCTTTCTTATTTTTCTTCCCTCCCTCTCTCCCTCCTTCCTTCCTTCTTTCTTATTTTTCCCTCTCTCCCTCCTTCCTTCTTATGTTTTCCTCCATCCCTATATCCCCCTTTCTTCTTTTCTTCCATACCTCCATCCTTCTCTCCCTCTTTTCTTATTTTCCTTCCCTCCCTCCCTCCCTCCTTCTTCTCTTCTTCCTACCTTTCCTACCTCCCTAATCTCTTCTTCTCTTCTTCCTACCTCCCTAATCTCTTCTTCTTTTCCTTCCCTCTCTTAGTCCTTCTCTTCTTTTCCTTCCCTCATCGTCTGCTACTACTTCCTCCTTTCCTCCCTTCCTCCTCCACCTCTTTTTCTTCATTTTCCTTCCCTCACTTCATCCCTTCTGCTATCTTGTTGTTTGGAATAGTTTGGAGGAATCAGTTGCTCCAGATTCACCACCACCACCACCACCACCAACACTGCACTATATATATATCCTTATAAAATTGATATAATAATCACTGTTCGTAATGTGTCAAGTATAACTGTTGTACAAAAGTATAACTGTTGTACAATAAAATTATACACAATATAACCAACTGTTTATTTATTTATTTATTTTTCATCAATATGATCCTCCATATACGATGATTAAATTTATCACATGTATATAAAAAAATTATAATTATCACCTGATAGTTGGAGGGTAATGGAACCAGTATGCTTGTCTAACAACATATACATATATATCATACAGTATGACAACTTGTCGTACTTTTCACTGTCATTTAACTGCCTGTATAGACTGACTACCATCACGTTCCCTCCCCCTCCGTCAGATTTAGATTTCGACCCTCTACTGCCGTCCCTCCTAAATCCGCTTAACAGATAGACGGAGAAGCCACGTCCACCTCCATGCAACCCAGCCTATGATTATCAGGGAGAGTGAGGACCGGGAAGCACTATATACACACAATCAAACTCGTACAAGATTGAATTTAAAAGTTAATAATAATAATGTAACGTACTGTAATAATGATATCCAAGTCAGCCTATGATTATCAGGGAGAGTGAAGAGGAGGAGGAATGGGGGAAGGAGGAGGGAAGCACTATACATATATACAATCAAACTCCTACATGATTTAAATTTTACAGTTAATAATAAATATAATATTATTTTGTTTTGTCATTTTGATTGCATTTAGTTAAGTATCAACTCCCCTGAGATTTTAATTAAGTATATAGAAGGAACATTAATTAGTAAGTTGACGGGAAATACACTTGGAAAGACATACAGTATACGATATAATATTCACATTATTATATTCTCCCGTTCAAATCCTGAAAATCTCAGTTTCTCAGTCCTCCATCATAACAATTATATATACCTTCAAGTAGGTAAGTAGTTAGGGAGGGTAAGTAGATAAGTAAGTAGTACGTAGGTGGGTAAGTAGTAAGAGTAGGTACGTAGGTAGATAAGTAGGAAGAGTAGGTACGTAGGTAGATAAGTAGGAAGAGTAGGTACGTAGGTAGATAAGTAGGGAGAGTAGGTACGTAGGTAGATAAGTAGGAAGAGTAGGTACGTAGGTAGATAAGTAGGAAGAGTAGGTACGTAGGTAGGTAAGTAGGTAGATAAGTAGGAAGAGTAGGTACGTAGGTAGGTAAGTAGGTAGATAAGTAGGAAGAGTAGGTACGTAGGTAGGTAAGTAGGTAGATAAGTAGGAATAGTATAGGTAAGTAGGTTAGGTTAGGTAAGGAGTGCCTTGATTCCTCCAAATTATGCTAGGAAACAGGACCAGAATTACAAAAAAATATTATTGTTTTGTTGCTAGGAATAGTTTGGAGGATTCAATTGCTCCAGATTTACCAACAACGAGTCCTTCAAATGTTGCCACGAAACACACACACACACACACAAACACATCTATATATGAATGGAGCATGTTTGTTTCGTGGCATAGTCAGGAGGGATCAGAAGCCTCAAAATCTCTCTCACAGATAGATATATATATAGATAGATATTTTATTGACCATTACATCACTATACAAAGTAGATATATTTACAAATGCCATATAAATCAGAAAACATCATCTTGGAACGAAATTGCAATCCGACACTAAGGCTTCGTTTACACCAAGCTATTCGAGTCGAGACAAGTCAAGGAGAGTCAAATGTTTCGAGTCATTTTGAATCAGTGTAAAAAAAATCGAAATCCAGCTCAACCGGGACGCATATTTACACTTTCTGGTAGAATATAAACATAGGGGAAACAACAACCAATCAGAGCCCGTGGATCCCAGTAATGACGTCATAGAAAGTATTGCCAGCTAAATGCCACGAAAACACCTCTGCATTCTGCAATTTCAGATTTCACGGGTTTTACAGAATATCTATATTAGTATTAAACGTATATATTTAGTATACATCACTAATTTAACACATTATTTTCAAATGAGACTCATTCAATAAATATTCCTGTAGTTTTTTTTATGCGATGTCTATTGGTAATGATGAGCACTGTTCATTAATTCCATCTCACAAGGTCGATAATAATTTCATTAGTTTTATATAATACCAGCAAAATTGGGAAACTCTTATGTTATTAAATGTATATCAAATAAAATAATGTATATATATATGTTTTATACCAAATTGTATGAAGTACTGTACACAAAATACAAGATTCGAGTGTTAAATCTAATGGTTTGTGACCCTGTTCTATGTTCCCCTTAGATTGTTTACGTTCTTCCTATAATTAACTATTATGTTTGCATATTGACATTAAAATGTATTTGGTGGCGTGCTTATAAACTTATACCTTTGTATTAGCTAATATAGATAATAAATGTTTCAAATGTTTTAAGTAGTCCTTTCTCTATGAAAACATAGTTATTCTTTCTACTAAATTTAGATGCTCATTAGTATCATTTGTTTTTATTTGTCTATAATGAATCATCAATACCCATTTCCCCTTCTCCAAGAGGGTAATCAAGTAATACAAGACCTACTTATGAGACAACATTTTGTTTAGGATATACAGCACAGCTTTAATAAGGTTAGGTCTAAACTTTGCAATGATCCAGGTTAGGTTATACAAGTATTACAGTATATGGTCAATTGCTCACTATTGAATAAGACCATTTTTCAGCACCTAGCAATAGCCAGGTGGTAGTACAGTATACTACATTTGATACTGTAGTAACTGTACTGAAAAATGTCTAGTAAAATAAGGTAACTTATGCGAGGCCTACTCGCATTCATTCATTCATCCCTCTCTACTAGGTATAATTTTAAGGCAAATTCATCACAATCGTAATATGATTACTTCAAAATCATAATATAATTACGTCAAAATACAATCACCACTTAAAACTGTAGTCTATTATAGGAAGAACGTAAACAATCTAAGGGGAACATAGAACAGGGTCACAAACCATTAGATTTAACACTCGAATCTTGTATTTTGTGTACAGTACTTCATACAATTTGGTATAAAACATATATATATACATTATTTTATTTGATATACATTTAATAACATAAGAGTTTCCCAATTTTGCTGGTATTATATAAAACTAATGAAATTATTATCGACCTTGTGAGATGGAATTAATGAACAGTGCTCATCATTACCAATAGACATCGCATAAAAAAAACTACAGGAATATTTATTGAATGAGTCTCATTTGAAAATAATGTGTTAAATTAGTGATGTATACTAAATATATACGTTTAATACTAATATAGATATTCTGTAAAACCCGTGAAATCTGAAATTGCAGAATGCAGAGGTGTTTTCGTGGCATTTAGCTGGCAATACTTTCTATGACGTCATTACTGGGATCCACGGGCTCTGATTGGTTGTTGTTTCCCCTATGTTTATATTCTACCAGAAAGTGGAAATATGCCTCCCGCCCGCACGGAATTTTTTTGTCCACCTCTGTACTGTTCTTATTGATAATCCTGTTAGCTGAGATTTCTTGATTAGTTTTATTGTCCTTGGCTAGAGCACAGATAGCTGCAATGTCAGGTTCTTTGAGTCATTTCTTGGGACCCATAATAATTAGTAACTGGAGGGAATAGTGAACCAATACACACAAAAAACTAGGGTAATTAGGAGCTGAAGGATCCCCCCCACTGAGAGCGTAAGGAAGCCTATCACCTTATATTGTTTAAATTTCCCAGACAAAGCTTAGAGTAGAGTTGCCAGATATCGCTACTTTCTACAATCCCATATAATATGAGGCTACAAAGAGTAGCACAAGGGAATTATGGTATATGGCAGTACGCCGGACTTCACGTTATCTCGCGCCATTTCTAACCGCCAGCAATATATATTGATAGATAGATAGATAGATATGGATATATATATATATATATATATATATATATATATATATATATATATATATATATATATATATATATATATATATATAGATAGATAGATATGGATAGATAGATATAGATAGATAGATATAGATAGATAGATATGGATATATATACAAGGTGTCCGGAATTTTTTACCCGAAAAATTGGCATATGCATGCTTTATTAATTCTGAAAAGAAAATACTCTATTGATGTGATCATTTTTTTTCTTAGTTTAGCGGTAATTGAGACATTTAATTAAGTGGGGGTGGGAGTTGGGGACAGGCTTGGGGGGGGTGCGGGAATATGGGGACAGGCTTGGGGGGGGGGTAGAAAGCCTGTCCCCCTATTCCTGCACCCCCTTAACCCCCCAAGCCTGTTCCCCCTACTCCTGCAACCCCCCCCCCAAAAAAAAACCCAAGCCTGTCCCCCTATTCCTACACCCCTGTAAATGTGTGACATTTGAACGGGGGGGTTTGGGGGTTGCAGGAGTAGCACAAATCAACACAATTTTTCTTCTGATGTGTTATACCTTATTTTTTATGCAGTATTATTGTAGCCACTTTTTTAGCCGATTTCCATTAAAAGTCAGCCAGTTTTTAGCCAGTTTCTGCAGCACGTTTAGACAGAATAGAACACGCGCACCAGGCAACACTCCATCAGACTCATGTCAAAGCAGTAGTTAACTATCATGTCCTTGATGAATTGTTGTCCATTGTGAGTTAATATCAGGGCCGGATTAGTCGTTGTCATAATAAATATTATATATATTATCAATGGTTTAGCTTGGAAATGACCTTGAGTTTATATATACAGTTACCTTTCAGTATATGTTTAATGTATACGTTCAGCAGTGTTTTGTATTGTATATTGGACTATAGAATACATATCCATTTCCATCATAACCTTTTTGTCAATTTTTCCTACCCTTTTGATACTAAAAGCAGACTACTACAACAAAGAATGTTAGATATTAGGTATACAGTTGTCAACACAATAATATATCAAAAGTAGTGACTAGGTTGTATTGTTCCATGCAGCTGGTGACATTGGCACTATGTCTTTTATATCAAGTGGTCTTACCACTGGAGTTGCAGGACAAAATAAATATAAAAACAATGTAAGGTCTAATTATTTTATTGGATGCAGTACACATATTTAATTGATGCAATACCACACTTATTCAGTACTCTTCCAATTCCATGAAAATTTATGTTTCTATGATATGCTACTTCCCTCTTCAACTGCTAAAAATTCATACAGTAATTATGTACCGTTAAACTATACCTTTGTATTCATTATTAAATTGTCAAGAATTTACTTGAGGTAGACTTACATTTCTTCTACCCGGAACAAAGAAATTATCAATTAATATCACACAGGTTTTGTTTGACAATAAAAGATTTAATAACAAGGAACAGCAAATGTTTGTTGTATGCCGATAGCCACATTAATATAACCTCCAGCTTTGAAAATATGAATTATAATTATTACTTTTATTTCAAAAGATCTGTCTATTAATTAAAAGAGGGGGACGCTCACGAGAAGTCAAATTTATAAGTGGTATGCAAACTTAAAACATTAAAGAAACACTAGTGTTGTGAAAAACTATATGAATATTAACTGTGAACTGTTCTGCATCTGTGTATTTCACTCTCTTTTCTGCGTGAATATTTGTTTTTACCTGGACTGTACATATTGACTTACGAAATCCTTATTTGGTATAATTATTTGAAAAAGTGTGATCAGCCATGATTCAGTAACTTGATGTTCTAGGATGTCCAGGTGACTGCAGGGATGCTAAAGTCCCGATGATGAATGGATGATCTGATTCCTACAAAGTTTACCACGAAATATCCTTCAGAATCGATAGTTGCTCAGTGGTACGACGTGGAAGAATCAGTGTCATCCATTTAGGAAGAATTGCATTACTCGACCTCTAAAAACAAAAAACACGTAGATGGATTATAGGACAAATAAAAAATGACCAATGTACGACAATAATACAATACTGATTTTTAAAGGTTTTAGTTGAAAAAGTATATAGAATAAGCTTAGGGATGAAACAAAGGAAAATAATATAGTAATATGGCAAATTGTGAAGGTAGAAGGTAAGTAACGAATCAGAAGCTCAAGGGCCGGGAAAAATGCTGAACACTTGCAATGCACACTTGTACACGAATACACACACACACACACACAGATACACACTCACACACACACACACACACGGATTCACACACACACATACACGGATACACACTCACACACAGATACACACACACACACACACACACGGATACACACTCCTACACACACACACACACGGATACACTCACACACATACGGATACACACACACACACACACACACGGATACACACACACACATGGATACACACTCACACACACACACACACACACACACGGATACACTCACACACACACGGATACACTCGCACACACACACACACGGATACACACTCACACACACGGATACACACTAAAACGGATATACACTCACACACACACACACAGATACACACACACACGGATACACATTCCTACACACACACACCCACGATACACACACACACACACGGATACACACTCCTACACACCCACACCCACGATACACACTCACACTCACACACACGATACACACACACTCACACACACACACACACGGATACACATTCCCACACACACACGATACAGACTCACACACACACACACGGATACACACTCCTACACACACACACGGACACACACATTTAACTAAGCAGTTTGAGTATAATACTAGTTTGTATCATGTTTATTTTCATACTTTTTTTCTGTTTTCTCCGTAGTATAAATTAGTGTTTTTCATCACTATATGTATCTATTATTTTTATCAAAATATTAACACCATATTAGTTATTCTACTGTAAATGTGAGGTATATATATATTTTGTGAGGTATATATTATGTATACAGTGACCAAAAAAGGTATTCAACTATTGATACAACATTAAATATATTAATGTCCATAGTTGTTTGTAGGGATTATAAATATGTATTACAGAAGGATATGTATATTTCCTTCTGTTATACATGCTTATAGTCCCTACAAATAGTTGTGGATATCACTATAGTTAAAGTTCTATCAAGATTTGTCGCAATACCTTTTTTGGCAACTGTATAGTGGCAGCATAAGTTCGCTTCATTTCCACCTACGTATGTATGATGTTGTGACACTGTTTGAATGCAGAGAGGACCGATACACTTCTCATGTGGTAAATTAAAAATGTTGTTATATTAGCATTATTTCGTTGGTGAGATGGACACGAATTTATGCTGCCGGCTGTACATGGTGTAATATTATGCAGCCATTCTAAATACAATTCCTATATGACCGTGATAGGAATAGATACGAGAGTATTGTACTAAATGTTTATTTATTTCTATCAATCTCGGTGGCGGTAAATTAGACTAACAGCTTGTGTTAGTGATGACGGTGAAGAACCAGAGGGGTTAGGATCAATATCTTTATTGGAGAGGCCAGACGTCCCACACTTCACTGACGTTTGTAGTATAATGTTGAAATCTGGACATTTAAAAATAATTGATAATGTTAATATGAATATACGAATATTAGAATAACTTTTCATCATTTAGTTGTCCCGTAACTTGAGTAACAGTGTAACAGCAGTAATTTTTTTATAATAATTATAGTTATAAAAAATGACATTGTACAGCTCCGGACTGATCAATGGTCCACACTTCTTCCACCCTTGCCTTGGTGTGGGCCTCAACGGATATGGTATCACTGACAGGTGGAGGGCTGTCAGGCTGTCATTGAGAAGGTTGAACACGATACTAGCAACAAATTGATGAGTAATGAAATGAAATATGTAATCTACAGTATTTCAAGCCTTAATATCTTCATAGAAGTGTATATAAATAGTGTATATACTGTATATCATCGTGGCTAAGGGTCTAAAGCAATACATATATAGGTGCTTATAATAATAATAAGACAACAAAACAAACATTACACATGCTTAATGCAAACGTGAGGTCGAAGTAAAAATTTCAGGTTATATTAAGTTAACAGAGTTATTATAATTGTATGACACCAACGTGTTCATCATTTACTGTGTGGTGCCTACAGACCCAGTTGGACTATGGGTTTGAATGCTTCGTGACGAGAACTTGTGGAGATTTCACAAATTGACAAAGTCATATAAACAATAACCAATAAATGTCTGATTTCAATTTTTCCCTATTTTAATTAGTAATAACAATAGTTGTGACACAATATCCTCTAAATGTTGTGATTGGTTCACTATACTGGGCGTCTGAATGGCTGGCCTAGATGTTGACCTCAGATAAATAAATAAAGGTAATAAATATATTCGTCATATATAACGGATTGTATTTGCATACCAGATATCACTATTATTTCTATTCTGGTCGTGTTTGCGCATTAACAGATTATGCAGCAACACACAGAATGATGGTGGTGGTGGTAAGATGGAGAGTAAAGGAATGGTGGGATGGAGGGAGAGGAAACAGTGAATTGAATAAGGGAGGACGGGGTGAGGAAGAACAGATGGAGTAGTAATTGGGTAATTAACATCTTACACTATAACTATTATCCTTTGGTAACCAGTTACACAATAGACGTTTCTTAAAAAATGTCATAAATGATACAGGATAAAAATAAAGGATTTACTTGAAATGTAACTTAACACTGGGTAGGTGGTGCATCGCTTGATATATTAGTCATAAAAAACTGGTGTCGTGTTAAAAAATCTGGATTCATTTCAAATAATAAAGAATATCCCATGGAATGCAGCATCAGAGTTGGATTTAGATTACAGAAGAAAACATTTAGCTACTTGATCCAATAATTCTCTCCATCTCGATCACTGGTGAAGCTTTACCCCTCTCTCCCCAACCCAACCCCTCCTCTCCTACCACCTTCAAGTGAGTGGTTCACATCCATGATCACAAGTGGTTCGGGATTCAAATTTCTGGATGGCTCAACATTGGTAACGCTACCCCCCCTATATAACTCCGCCCACATTTCTCCCCTCCCCCCTCCACCTGTCAGTGATACCATATCCGTTGAGGCCCACACCAAGGCAAGGGTGGAAGAAGTGTGGACCATTGATCAGTCCGGAGCTGTACCTGTCTGTGTGTATATGTGTTGACTGTGGTTGTGTCACCACTGTGTGTATATAAAATCACGTATACGATGTACATACATACATACATACACACATACATATATTACTTGCAAACATATGTAATTATTTCTGGCATACATACATACATAATAACAGTTCAAATTAAACGCCTATTGTAACTCATTATTCTGTGTGTGTGTGTGTGTGTGTGTGTGTGTGTGTATCTCCTCTCTCCAGCCACATACATACACTCATACATACATACATACATACATACATACATACACACTCATACATGCACACTCATACATACATACATACATACACTCATACATACATACATACATACATACATACATACATACACACTCATACATACATACATACATACACACATACATACATACATACACTCATACATACATACATACATACACATACATACACATACATACATACATACATACATACATACACTCTGATTGGTCCACCTCAAAAAATCAATACTTGAACATGAACGCTGATTGGCTGAAACGGAATGATTATTATGTTACTGTTATTATTAGCTCATTACGAGTCATATAGGTGTTATATAGTTTATATAACCTTATAATATAATAATAAACACAAATATCAGAGTTTACACACTCCTATATGTCTCGTTTATTTATAATTTGGTGGACAGGTGAATGTGAAATTTACGTAAATCTAATTAAGTCTATCTTTTTTCCTATTCTCCTTCCTAACCTTCCTATTCTCCTTTGGCTAGGAGGATGGGAAGGGATGGATAAAGGATGGGAAGGGATGGATAGAGGATGGGAAGGGATGGATAAAGGATGGGAAGGGATGGATAGAGGATGGGAAGCGTTGAAGAAGGATGGGAAGGTTGGTAGAAAAATGAGAAGACTTGATAAATTAAAGGATTAACTTAAATGTTTTTATTATAAAATACGACACACACACACACTCTTTCTCTTTCTCTTTCTCTCCATCACACACACACTCTCTCCCTCTTTCTCTCCTTCACACACACACACATATAAACACACACACATAAACACACACATAAACACACACAAACATAACGAGTTAACTTGAGAGGTGTATGTGTACTTACTAGGTGTGTATGTATGTATGTATGTATGTATGTATGAAGGTGTTATTAGGTACTGATGAGTGTATGTGTGTGTACTGGAGTGTGTGTGTGTGTGTGTGTGTGTAGTGGCAGGAAGGATGTGTGGGGTGTGATACATTGTGGTGTGGTGG
>JAWZYT010000613.1:27500-42500 GCA_034508575.1 Petrolisthes manimaculis | reverse complement strand
CTTGGGTTTAAATAACGACATTAAAACATTACTTAATCGTTATTTTTTTGTAATGGGAAACGAGCCTAGAAATACATTTACTTTATCAAATTATAATTATTGGCGTACGAGTAATATTGAGTGAGTAATTTAAATAAATGTTTAAACGAAGTCATTAACGATACATTCAGACACTTACCTTCCTAACTTAACACAATATTACCAAATCAAAACCAGCAGAATCAGTTAGGAAGGTTGTGAAGGTAGAATGATAAATATCTCGATAAATAATGAGTTAAATGCAGTTTTTAGTGTCTGGGAAATTGTAGTTTAGTAAATAACCGTTTATTTAAGACTATCCCAGTGAATTAACATCGTAATTTTTATATTAAAGGGGAAAAACTGATGTTTATTTATAGGGTTCATTTGCCAAGGCGATCTGGCAATGTTGCAGCAGGTCCGTTATTGACATTCTTCATTACGTAATGGCTACCTGTGGTCTTACCTCTTTGACAAGGCGTTCATTACGACCTCGTTATTCAATAATTACACCCTTAGGTAAGTTCATTATAGTTTTCATGGGTAGATAATAGATTAATCTGGCCACGTGACCCACCGTGGCCACTGATAGATAACAAATAGACGAGAAAATAGATAGATAAACAAGGCCATTTTGGACCAACTTTAAATATGGCGTCTGTGTGTCTAACCCTTCTCCTACCTTCACTATATATCGTAATAATTTAAATATTAGAAGCTCAGGTAAGTCTATACAGCTATGAGGTATTGTTTATATCAAGGTCTATATATATATCTATCGCTATATCACCCTTTGGGAACCAAGCAAATAATAATATATCAGCATATTGATAGATAAGCTATTTTTTTTTTCGCTCGTGTGCAATTTTAGGATTAATCTCGTAAGAATTTATATTATTATTATTTAAATAGAAGCTCAGGTAAGCCTATATTATTCTGAGATTATAGTTTATTTATATATCTATCGTTATATCACATTGTGGGTAGTGTGGGAATAATAATATAGGCGATAAAATCGATATATAAAAAAAAATTGTCGTCAGCTTATTTAAAATACATGGAGGTATAATAATTATGAAGGCGGCATGATGACTCAGCGTTGCCAGATGTGAGATAATTATCAAATAAATACGATAACTTGCATGAGATAATGCGATAAATTTAGAAAATGTGTGATAATTATTATTATTATATCGGCAAAAAATAGGATAATGTTTAATAAATTGGTTATTAGGGTGATAAGGAATCTGGTGATAATTTTTTATATACATGAAGGAACGATAAAATTATCATTCAATGTGTAAGTATTATTGTACCTAATCAAATTTATTGGTATATAATTATTATATAATGTACTCTGTAGGTAGGTAGGCCTATACTTATTAATATTATAATTAATTAATAAGGGAGAATAAATAAAATCACTAAAGAAATTACTTATATAATAGTAAATAAATAAAAAAAGTGCCGAATAAAAGGTAGAATTTTCACCATCGTCACGTGTTATTGTTTGTGTGTGTGTGTGTGTGTGTCACGTGTTATTGTTTGTGTGTGTGTGTGTGTCCAGGCGATGCCACATGGGTTTGTTTTGGTTTGTTAAGCTCGCAAACGAAAGAATGTTTGTCGTGTAAATGCCTTATGGGTGAATTATTTAATGAATTTGTTGAGTAATCTATACAGTGATTATTATTATTATTATTAGTATTAGTAGTAGTAGTAGTAATAGTAGTAAATGCCTTATGAGTGAATTATTTAATGAATTTGGTGAGTAATCTATACAGTGATTATTATTATTATTATTAAATGCCTTATGGATGAATTATTTAATGAATTTGGTGAGTAATCTATACAGTGATTATTATTATTATTATTAGTATTAGTAGTAGTAGTAGTAAATGCCTTATGAGTGAATTATTTAATGAATTTGGTGAGTAATCAATACAGTGATTATTATTATTATTATTATTAAATGCCTTATGGGTGAATTATTTAATGAATTTGGTGAGTAATCAATACAGTGATTATTATTATTATTATTATTAAATGCCTTATGGGTGAAT
Source organism: Petrolisthes manimaculis (assembly GCA_034508575.1). Taxonomy (NCBI): domain Eukaryota; kingdom Metazoa; phylum Arthropoda; class Malacostraca; order Decapoda; family Porcellanidae; genus Petrolisthes; species Petrolisthes manimaculis. The sequence goes on along the minus strand of JAWZYT010000613.1, from coordinate 40,422 downwards.
TATTTAATGAATTTGGTGAGTAATCAATACAGTGATTATTATTATTATTATTATTAAATGCCTTATGGGTGAATTATTTAATGAATTTGGTGAGTAATCTATACAGTGATTATTATTATCTAACTGTTGGATAGATATTGTGAATGTGGATATTCGCCTTTTGCAAAATAATGAAGCCTTAAAATTTTGGTTGGTTGGGGAGCTAACAAACCAATGCCACTGTGGAATCAAGCCTTTATCACTAGAAGTAACTTTTTTATCACATTTGCATCGACTTTTCTCTCTTTTTTGTTCCTCTTTCTTCCTCTGTAGTGACTCGGGGTTATCCTTGTACTCAACACTAATGTAAATCACTTACAGTTATTTATAGGAATGAGTTTCTGTTTATTTGTTTTATTAAGAGCTCAGTTCACCTTCCTCTTCCAAGTGTTCCTGGACGATAGTTTAATATATGGTATTAATATTTATTTGCATTGCAGGTGTGTGTGTGTGTGTGTGTTGGTGTGCCAGGACTTTTGGGAGCAGGTGTGTAATGGCAGGGGTTGACTCATTTACCCCTGTAGTAGCTGTGTCACAGCAGGGTTACCTCTACCCCTGTAATGGCAGGGGTTGACTCATTTACCCCTGTAGTAGCTGTGTCATGGCAGGGTTACCTCTACCCCTGTAATGGCAGGGGTTGACTCTTCTAACAGGGTTCACCAGGGTATATACAGTGAGTCTAAGGCTGCTTTCACACCAGCGTGTGTGTTTGATGTGCGTTCCGGAACGCGTTAGATTTTTGTAGCCGCGTTGGACACACGTTTGCTACGCGTCCACGTTTCAATATTGACAGTCCCCCCCCCCCTAGTTCATTAATATTAGTTCATTAATTATATTAGGCTATATGATGTATACATACATACATGTACAGTCTGGGGCAGAAGTCTTGTTGCTTCAACTGCTTCACTGAGACATACAGTGTTCATTAACTTGAGAAATACACACATTTTCTACACCTAATAATGTTGAGTCTATGAACATCATGTGTCTCAGTGAAGCAAGTGAGGCAACAACACTTTTGCTGCTCACTGTACATACACCTAACTAACTCTCTCTCTCTCTCTCTCTCTCTCTCTCTCTCTCTCTCTCTCTCTCTCTCTCTCTCTCTCTCTCTCCATCATGTGCCTCAGTGAAGCAAGTGAGGCAACAACACTTTTGCCCCAGACTGTACATACACCTAACTAACTCTCTCTCTCTCTCTCTCTCTCTCTCTCTCTCTCTCTCTCTCTCTCTCTCTCTCTCTCTCTCTCTCTCTCTCTCTCTCTCTCTCTCTCTCCATCATGTGCCTCAGTGAAGCAAGTGAGACAACAACACTTTTGCTGCTCACTGACTCTACCTTATAACAATTATTATGCTGAAATATATATGCATATTTACTATCAATGACTATACAGTATATCATACTTGAATGTATTACACACCAAAAATACTTGTTGCCAGTGTACTGAACACATAATGTAGTAGCAACAAGTGTTATCCATCCATCTGTGTGTAAGGTTTGAACAGAACTAACAGAGTCCTCTGGGCTGTCACCACACCTGAGAGAGGTAGTTAACGACCGTTGTGTCTGTCTGTCTGTACACGTGGTATCTATACACTGGTGTGTCAGCTGTCATTGTTACCAGTAGTCAGTAACGACGTGTGTATTAATAACGACACACGTGTCCATGTTGTGTTGGACGTGTGTACAGTGTTGGACTGGTGTGTAATGTGTCGTGTCAAAGGTTACATTTAACTCCATTGAATGTTAAAACGTCGCGTTCCCAAACGCACGTTCGAGAACGTTGGTGTGAAAGCAGAGAGAGAGAGAGAGAGAGAGAGAGAGAGAGAGAGAGAGAGAGAGAGAGAGAGAGAGTATATAGGGAACATTATTATATCTTAACTGAATTGACGTAATATTTTAATAAAGCAGCCTAATAGAGTTGTATATAGAGTAAGGACCTGAGGTTGAATTAATATTAGTGAAATCACACTGTCATCATGATCATAAACTGTGAATAAACCCCCCCCCCCCCCCTCTTGTTGATGGAAATAATATATTAATACAAACAGTTTGTGTGAACACTGCCACCACCATCTTCAGTGTTCTACAGAGAACAAAGTTATGACAGGGTTGATTCCACAGTGGTTTGTTAGCTCGCAAACGAAAGAATGTTTGTCGTATAAATGCCTTATGGATGAATTATTTAATGAATTTGGTGAGTAATCTATACAGTGATTATTATTATTATTATTAAATGCCTTATGGATGAATTATTTAATGAATTTGTTAAGTAATCTATACAGTGATTATTATTATTATTATTAAATGCCTTATGGATGAATTATTTAATGAATTTGGTGAGTAATCTATACAGTGATTATTATTATTATTATTAAATGCCTTATGGGTGAATTATTTAATGAATTTGTTGAGTAATCTATACAGTGATTATTATTATTATTATTAAATGCCTTATGGGTGAATTATTTAATGAATTTGTTGGCCACGGCAGAAGTGTGTCCAGTTTTCCCTGTTCCAACACTTCCTCCTTACTTGTTCAAACCCTCCCCTGACCCTTACTTACTTACTTACTTACGTAAGTAAGTAAGTAAGTAAGTAAGGGTCAGAGGAAGGTTTGAACAAGTAAGGAAGGAGTGTTGGAACAGAGTAGGGAGTAAGGAGGGAGTGTTGGAACAGAGTAGGGAGTAAGGAGGGAGTGTTGGAACAGGGACAACTGGAGACACTTCTGCCTTTACCACCCCCTTGGAGGGAGTTACCAGGCGTCACACCTATAGATAGATAGATAGATGTATGTATGTATTAGATATAATGTTGTAATACAATTTTAATACAGAGATGACAGATATATATATATATAGTTCTCATGGTGAATTATGTATGTACTGTATAAGTTCAAACCTATGTAGGTATTGGTTTGTTAGCTCTCCAACCAACCAAAATTTTAAGGCTTCATTATTTTCCAAAAAGTGAGTATCCACATTCACAATACATACATACAGTACATACATACAGTACATACATACATACATACATACAGTACATACGTACATACATACAGTACATACATACATACATACATACATACAGTACATACATACAGTACATACATACATACATAATTTACTTTGTCTAAATCACTCTTCTCAATACTGAAAAATAAATATATCTTGAAAGAGGTTTTAAGTTTGTTCAGCTTTGCATAAAATGAAACACAAGTTGTACAAGAGTTTTACAAGGATTCCTATTTTTCTGGTTGCAATCTTTTTCTTCTCTTTCCTTTTCTTTATTATTATTATTATTATTATTATTATTATTATTATTATTATTACAGCCACACAGCCACACAGCCGTCACTCACAATGTCTTCTACAGCCGCTGGGGAAAAGCCAACTTGCACAGCCATAATTCACAGTGTGTGTGTGTGTGTGTGTGTTTACCAGTACCTACACACACACACACAGCCATCACACACAGGTTTGTTCCCACTTCCCAGTAGTTTGTACAGGTTAGGTCCCGGTAATGTGTGTGTGTGTGTGTGTTAGAGGGAGAGAGAGAAAGAGTGTGTGTGTGTGTGTGTTTGTGTGTGTGTGTTAGAGGGAGAGAGAGAAAGAGTGTGTGTGTGTGTGTGTGTTAGAGGGAGAGAGAGAAAGAGTGTGTGTGTGTGTGTGTGTTAGAGGGAGAGAGAGAAAGAGTGTGTGTGTGTTTGTGGAGGCTTCTGATTCCTCCAAACTATTCCACAAAACAACCTCCTTCCATATATGTGTGTGTGTGTGTAATAATAATAATAATAATAATAATAATAATAATAATAATAATAATAAACGGTTTATTCAAGATAGCAGCAATACCGCTGAAAATTCACAAATTACACACTATAAATATGGTTGGTACAAAAAAAACAAAACAAGAACAAACACAGACAATATACTAAGGGTTGTTGATAATATTTACAATGGTGTGTGTGTGTGTGTGTGTGTGTGTGTGTGTGTGTGTGTGTGTGTGTGTGTTAGAGGCAAGGGTGGCAGTACGGTACAGTATGAAAAAATATCATAATTCCACACGCTTAAAAATATACATACATATATACATACATACATTCTGCTCTCTTTTTATGTGAGTTTAAATTATGGGAATTTGAAATAGTGCGTATCATGAAAAAAATAAAATAAATGCAATTTATACGAACTCTTAAAATAACGTGAACCATTAGGCTCCATTTTCAAGTTAAAGTACCATTATTTCTTATGGAAATGTACAATTTACTTTATGCTAAATTCACTTTATACGACACAACCCTTCACCAACCTATAATGTAATAAAAAAAGAGGAGAGTGTACTCTACTCTTTTTACCCCATGCTAGCCATTTTAATTTTGTTATGTACAGTATAGATAAGATTTTACATTGAAAGGGAATGGCTAAGTACTGTACAATTTGCAATGAAATTATGTACAGTATAAATAAGATTTAAGTACTGTACAATCTGCAATGAAATTATGTACAATATAAATAAGATTTAACATTTAAATACTGTACAATTTGCAATGAAAACTCACATAATTATTTATGTTATATTTCCTGGGGTTGTTTGTTTTCACATTATTTATTGTATGATTTGTGTATATTATTTCTAATTGGTGTATAATATTGTTTTGTAGTCTACAATATTGATTTACCTTGTTATTTAGATTCAATTTTATATGTCAATTCTTAAATAGTTTGTGTGTGTTTGTTTGTATGTAATGAAATGTGTTTGTTAACTTCACAATGATATTATGATGAAGGAAGGAAGAGAGAAGGCTGATAATTGGAGGAAGTAGAGAAGAATGCTTGATAAAGATGTGGTGAAAAGATGGGAACGATAGATAGAAGAAGAGAGGAGATAGGAGGGAAAGAAGAAGGAAAGAATTGGAGAAGGAAGGAGGGAGAGAGGAGAGATGAAAATAATACAAGAATTAATAGTAAGATTTGACTATGTAATATTTAATAGTAATATTTAATAGTAATATTTAATAGTAAGACTTGACTATGTAATAATTATGTGAAAGTGTTTATACTAATTTTTACTCATTTTCTCAGTTCTGTCATTTATATTTCTTTATAAATCCAGTTTGTTAGGATATACTCTATGTATGTATATAGAGTCAGTATTAATAGATATTATGATTACAATATAGATTGAATATATAATATGTATACAGAGATACAGATATGTAGATAGATATAAATATAGAATATGTATATAATATAGAATATGTATAATATAGAATATGTATATAATATGTATATAGAGATACAGATATGTAGATAGATATAAATATAGAAAGCTGGATAGGAATTCTGTTTTATGGAATATGGAATAATTGATAATTTAATTGACTTTTTGTTGTCTGCAGTTTGGTTGTGAACGTGATGTATATTGTATTAATTAACAACCAACAACCCTGCAAACTGTTGTAAGTATTGCATGTTGTAGGATTTGTGTGTATACAGTTTATGGCAAAACTTTACTTAGACTCATTATTGTAAGCTGGAATCAAAGTATTGGTATTGTAGGAAAGTTTTGATAGAAATATTCTGTAGCAAAATAAATGGGGATGAATATTTTGTGTTCCATTTTGTGTTGTAGAGAAGTTAAGTTTATCTCTATCTATATCTTTATATCTATAGAGATAGAGAGAGAAAAAGAAAGAGTTATACTGTACTGTATATATTTTTAAAGTCTATGTGTGTGTTTTTATGTATACTAAATTTATGTATATATATGTATGTATTTTCAAAGAATTTTCATCACCATGTATGTATGTATGTCTGTGTGTATTTTAATAGGTTATGTATGTGTGTATAATTTTATCTGTATATGTTTATATTATTATTATTATTATTATTATTATTATTATTATTAATATTATTATTTATTTACAGATGAAGGCAGTTGTTGTTGTTGTTGTTTACTAAAGAGAGAACACACAAACAAACAAACAAACATTATCAGGTTAGTAATTATTATTGTTATTATTATTATTATTATTCATACAATATTTGTATATGTATGTATGTATGTGTGTATATATTTCTCTGTATTTTGAATTTGTGTATGTATGTATGTATGTGTATATTTGTGTATGTATGTATGTATGTATGTATGTATGTGGATATTTGTGCCCTATAGAAGTATTCTGTCTCTCTCTCTCTCTCTCTCTCTTTTTCTCTCTCTCTCTCTCTCTACTACCACCACTACCACTACTACTACTACTACTACTACTACTACTACTACTACTACTACTACTACTACTACTACTACTACTACTACTACTACTACTACTACCACTACCACTACCACCACTACTACCACTACTACTACTACCAGTTAATGTGAGTTATTGACTTACTGTATGTGTATGTGTGTATTTATCACATACATACACACATACACATACACACATAATACACATACACAACAATTAATTAGAAGTGGTTCCTTTTTTCATTAATATTTCTACTAATTAATTAAGTATTATTTATGTATGTTATTATTCACTCATTATCATAAATAATATATATATATATATAGAGAGAGAGAGGGAGAGAGGGAGAGAGAGAGAGAGAGAGAGAGAGAGAGAGAGAGGGAGAGGGAGAGAGAGAGAGAAGTGGATGGAAGAAGAAGGAAAGTCAGGTCACAGAGCGCACATACATACATACATACATTATTTGAAAGTAATAAAATTTTTAGTTAGTTCAAATTAAATTGTAATAAAATAGAACAAATATATATTTAATAGTATTTAATTTTGTTATTAATTAATTAATTATTCATTTTTATTATTAATTAATTATTCGTTTTTGTTAATAATTAATTATTCATTTTTGTTATTAATTAATTATTCATTTTTATTAATAATTAATTATTCATTTTTGTTATTAATTATTTATTCATTTTTGTTACTAATTAATTATTCATTTTTGTTATTAATTAATTATTCATTTTTGTTATTAATTAATTATTCATTTTTGTTACTAATTAATTATTCATTTTTGTTACTAATTAATTATTCATTTTTGTTTCAGATTGGTTTTTGAAAGAGAAGAATGAAGAAAAGAAGAAAGAAAAGACAGAGAGAGAGAGGGAAAGAGAGAAAGACACACACACACACACACAGAAAGAGAGAAAGACACACACAGAAAGAGAGAGACTTTCTTTCTGTGTGTGTCTTTTGTCTCTCTCTTTCTGTGTGTGTGTGTGTGTGCGTCTTTCCTCTCTGTGTGTGTGTGTGTCTTTCCCTCTCTGTGTGTGTGTGAGAGGGAAAGATACACACACACACAGAAAGAGAGAGAGAGAGAGACAAAAAAAAAAAAAAATGTATATATAAAATTGTCTGAAGATGTAATATACCTTTGTAATTACTGTTATTCTGTTTATTATTTCTCCTGTGGTTATTTTGTATGTATGGGAGTAGGGGACAGGCTTGGGGGGAGGGGGGTGCTGGAATAGGGGGACAGGCTTTCTACACACACACACATTCACTGTCACACACACATTCTCTCCACCTCCCCTTCTCCCCACACACACACACACATTCTCTCCACCTCCCCTTCTCTCCACACACACATACCTTCCCTCCACCTCCCTCCACACACACACACACCTTCTCTCCACCTCCCCTTCTCTCCACACACACATACCTTCTCTCCACCTCACCTTCTCTCCACACACACACACACAGCCCATATTTTTAACAGACGTTTTGATATGGGATTGAACTCCAGTCCTTGACAGCCACAGTCCATTACACTACCCACTCTGCCACGCCACCCCCAATTATATACACACTATTGACATATTTATCTATCTGGTATAGGAAGAAACTAGTTAATAATATAATGTAAATAAACGTTTGTATGGGATATAATCACCTAGAGAAATTATTTTTCATCTATATTTGACTCTTACACACACACACACACACATGCATTCTCTCTCTCACACACCTTCATTCTCCAACTCTTATAATTACACACACACTTATATTATGTCACTCTTACACACACACATACATCTCTCACTACACACCTACACCCATTTCAACACCTTTAAAAATCCTAAGTGTTCTGAGGTGGAATTGAACCCTGGTCCCTCACAGTCACAGTCCAACACTCTCTCCACTCAGCCACCACCACCCACAATTATATAGAGACAATTGTTGTATTTATCTACCTGTTTTATGAAACTTTTAAAAAAAAATACAAGTTCACATAGACAATTGATGTATTTATCTATCTGTTTATATGTATTTATCTATCTGATATATGAAACTTTTTTAAAAAAAATACGAGTGTTTGTATATGTATATTCATCTATCTGTTTTATGAAACTAATATAATCTGAATGTTTGTATATACGTTTTTCAATATAATCATGTAGAGAAATAATATTATATAGTATTAATTGTTTTTATTTATATAATAGATAGATATATCTATGTATCTGTAATTGTTATTTGTCTATGTATATATATATCTGTATATATATATGAAATATAAGTATTGTTATATACTGTATATATAATAATTATGTACAGAAATTATATATATATTATTGATTTAGTTATATCAATAGTTTATCTATGTATCTAATTATATTTGTCTATATATATATGTTATAATGAATGTATGTAATATAATATTATAATAGATATATGAATGATTATAATATGTAGCAAAATTATTTATTTAAGTATTTGAAATTGTTATTTGTCTATATATCTATCTAATATAATATATATATTTAATTTAATTATATATATAGTATTAATTATCTAGTATATAAATATGCATCTTAAATTGTTATTTGAATCAAATTCTGTATATCTATTATATATTGTATAATAATTATATGATATTGTATAACATTCTTGGCTTATTATTTCATATATTGATATGAAAAAAAAAAATAAAAAAAAATATATATATAATCTATCTCAAATATTTATTTATATTAATTATTCCATCTATGATTTTGTTTGTACCTCAAAAATCTATCTCAGTTTCAGATGGATTTATATATTGATCCATTACATATAATTTTCTCATACGTTTATATTTCCAATAGTTTATTTATTTTCAGTTTTTATATGTAGTATAAATTTCAAATTTGTTAATTGTACACCTTGATAATATGTATCATTAAATATATCAAACTTTTTATTCATTAAATATTATTATTATTATTATTACTATTATTATTACTATTATTATTATTATTACTATTATTATTATTACTATTATTATTACTATTACTATTACTATTATTATTATTATTATTAAATATTCATTAAATATGTATCTTTGAATAATGTGTTTCTCTATATACCATAAATAAACCTTTACATTTTATTTAGGTGTTTATCAAGTAAAACAACAAACAAACAACTTGTTAAACCAAATATATACAATTAACATACAATTATTACGTATATTCCAATTAAAACAAATACACCTAACAACTTTATTCATTTATTACAAATTATTTATTACAAATTTCAAAGACTGTCCAGAAAACAGCCAACACCAATTTATAAACAAAAAAATGAATAAATCTTTATTTTGAAATTCTTATTCAACAAATCCACCAAAATAAATTTAATAAAAAAAATAAATAATAATAATAATAATAAAATAAAACTTTGAAAATTTAGAAATTCATATTCAAACTAAACCAAAAATTATGTGAATTTAAGAGGGTGTGGGAATAGGGGACAGGCTTGGGAGGGGGTTGGGGGGTGCGGGAATAGGGGACAGGCTTCAGGGGGGGACTGGGGGGGTGTGGGAATAGGGGGACACCCCCCAGTCCCCCCCAAGCCTGTCCCCTATTCCCGCACCCCCAAGCCTGTCCCCTATTCCCGCACCCCCCAACCCCCTCCCAAGCCTGTCCCCTATTCCCGCACCCTCTTAAATTCACATAATTTTTGGTTTAGTTTGAATATGAATTTCTAAATTTTCAAAGTTTTATTTTATTATTATTATTATTATTTTTTTTTTTTTTTTTTTTTTTTTTTTTTTTTTTGTTCTTTTGTTCTTCTGTTATCACTCCACTTCCTGTATCTTGTTCTTCTGTTCTTCGTTGTTCTCCACACACCTGAAATAACATAACGGTACAATAATTATTAGTAATTATTTGTAATTATAGTCTTGCAATCAAACCTTTTCAGGAATAATACACACACACACACAGGAATAATACATACACACACACAAACACACAAGGAATAATACACACACACACAGGAATAATACATACACACACACAAACACACAAGGAATAATACACACACACACAGGAATAATACATACACACACACAAACACACGAGGAATAATACACACACACGAGGAATAATACATACATACAGTTAAACCTCGTTATTTCGGATTTCGGTTATTTCGGACACAATCCGCTGGAGATTTTTTTTTGTCTGGATTTTGGTTTCTCTATTTTTTCCTATTATATTTTTTACATTATACAGTAGGTATATTATTTACACATCATTACATACCTATTTATGTATATATGTTGTGTGGGTGGAAGGTAAACACAGGATAGAGCTTCGAGTTATTTATTTCTCTTACGTTTCAGACTACACAGAGTCCATCTTCAGAGAGATTTCTCTCTGAAGATGGACTCTGTGTAGTCTGAAACGTAAGAGAAATAAATAACTCGAAGCTCTATCCTGTGTTTACCTTCCACCCACACAACATACTTGTCAATATGAATCATTCACTTATGTATATATACAGTTGACTCTCAAATAAATCCGAGGAGTTCTTATACAAAACGAGTGAAATCATAATGAACTTGTCAGGAAATTATATCACTCATCTGTGAAGCGTGTGTGTGTGTGTGTTGCCACTCCTTCCCCCCCCTATCCTTGGTCTCGATTCACCCTATAGCTCAAGGTCAAGGGAATATAGGCCTAACCTGCCCTGTCAACTTGTGTGACTATCTCGTTTTTAGTAATAACGAGTTAACCACTAGCTTCAACAGTCATGCCAGGTGGTGCATTTACAAAACAGAAGGTCATATCCTTCCATAGAAAGAAGGAAGATGTTTCTCGAATAGATAAAGGAGAAGGAAACACCAGAGTACAGTATGGCTAATAAAATGTAAACAATGGATATCCCGTTATTTTCCCCCTTCCCCCTACCACCTAGACCACTACCACCTAGACCACTACCACCTAGACCACTACCACCTAGACCACTACCACCTAGACCACTACCACGCATGCGTGATTTGTTATCTTTACAAGCGCGGGTTGGAGACTTGGAGTGGTTGTGTATCACTACATCATTCTTGTTTTTATTAAACAGTATTAAATAGCTACTCTGATACGTCCCACTATACGATCACGGCAAGAAATAAACTCATCTCTTCACCACACAAGGTAAATAACATTTAGGTATATTATTTACACATCACTACATACCTATTTATGTAGATATATCTGTATTTTGTGTTCATTTTTGTACAAACACGTTTTTTTTGTGTGTTTTTATTTTTGTTTCGTACCCCTCGTAAAAATTCGTCGCAATTTCGGTCAAACCGCAAAACCGGACACCCTCTCCCCCCTATTAGTCTGAAATAACGAGGTTCAACTGTATGGTTTTTTTAAATCTAAAAGTACGGTATGGAATTACAGTAAGGTATGTTTTTTTTTTAATCTAAAAGTACGGTATGGAATTACAGTAAGGTATGTTTTTTTTTTAATCTAAGGGTGCATTCACACCAAGCGAGTCGCGTCAAGTCAGTGTACGTCACAATACGTCATAATTCGCCACCCGTAGTTAGCATTAAATCATATGGATGTAAGGCAAAGCCGTTCACACCGAATGTGTCACGTCGTGTTGTGTCGTGTCGTGTCGAGTCACAGATGGCACCAGACCCATTTCTGTTCAGTCTACAATGTTCAGTCTACAGTATTCAGTCTACAGTATTCAGTCTAGTGTTCAGTCTACTGTATTCAGTCTACAGTGTTCAGTCTACTGTATTCAGTCTACAGTGTTCAGTCTACAGTATTCAGTCTACAGTATTCAGTCTACAGTGTTCAGTCTACTGTATTCAGTCTACAGTATTCAGTCTACAGTGTTCAGTCTACTGTATTCAGTCTACAGTATTCAGTCTACAGTATTCAGTCTACAGTGTTCAGTCTACAGTATTCAGTCTACAGTGTTCAGTCTACAGTATTCAGTCTACAGTGTTCAGTCTACTGTATTCAGTCTACAGTATTCAGTCTACTGTATTCAGTCTACAGTGTTCAGTCTACAGTGTTCAGTCTACAGTGTTCAGTCTACAGTGTTCAGTCTACTGTATTCAGTCTACAGTGTTCAGTCTACAGTGTTCAGTCTACAGTGTTCAGTCTACAGTGTTCAGTCTACAGTATTCAGTCTACAGTATTCAGTCTACAGTGTTCAGTCTACAGTGTTCAGTCTACAGTGTTCAGTCTACAGTATTCAGTCTACAGTATTCAGTCTACAGTGTTCAGTCTACAGTGTTCAGTCTACAGTATTCAGTCTACAGTATTCAGTCTACAGTGTTCAGTCTACAGTGTTCAGTCTACAGTGTTCAGTCTACAGTGTTCAGTCTACAGTATTCAGTCTACAGTGTTCAGTCTACAGTGTTCAGTCTACTGTGTTCAGTCTACAGTGTTCAGTCTACTGTGTTCAGTCTACAGTGTTCAGTCTACAGTGTTCAGTCTACAGTGTTCAGTCTACAGTGTTCAGTCTACAGCGTTCAGTCTACAGCGTTCAGTCTACAGCGTTCAGTCTACAGCGTTCAGTCTACAGCGTTCAGTCTACAGCGTTCAGTCTACAGTGTTCAGTCTACA